>PVHY01003468.1:65240-107477 GCA_004024945.1 Uropsilus gracilis | reverse complement strand
GGGGAGGGGGAGGGGGAGGGGGAGGGGGAGGGGGTGTAGCGCACATGAGAGTGAACCTAGAGAAAGGTGAAAGATTCCTTAGGGGGTTTCAGGGCTTGCCTTCCTCCCAGCCTGCCCCCCACTCCACCCTCTAGGCTCTGTCCTGCCTGGTGTGTCTGTGTAATTGCTCAATCCAATAAAAAACCTATACAGATTGGTGGGTCTGATGCTTGACGCTATGATTGGCAATGAGTACTCCTTGCATTACATGGGGCTATGAGCCTAACACATACACATAATGATTTTAATGTTTTTTAATTTTTAAACTCATAAACTTCAAAGCATATTCTGATTCTGACCACTGCTTAACACCCCAGTTTGAATCACCTTGAGCCTGTCATCATCTTTCTTTTATTATTTCAGTAACCTCCTGAAAATTACTGCAAATTGGAATCATCTGAAGATTTTAAAAATACAATGCCTGCTCCTACTGCTAGTCATTCTGATTTAATTGAAATGGGTGAAAATCTGTACATCACAATATTTTTTATGCTTCTGGTATTTCTCATATGCACCACAGCCAAGTAATCAGAAAATCAGTAATTTTACTGTGTTTCTGCTAATAGCCATGTTTAATTTGGGACATTTCCATTTCTCTAAGTTGCAAAAGTGTGTAGATAAGGTTTCTTGTGAGCAGTGAAAACTGACTCTGGCTGATTTAAGCAAAAATGAGTATTTTTGGCAGAATATTGAATGTCTTACAAAATTAGTAGAAGGCTGGATAGAGCAGCCTTAGGAAAAGTACAGAACTAAGGGAAGCTAGACAACTAGAACACCAGCAAAATTTGTGCCAATGAGACCGTTACTGCCTTCTCTGCTGAACAGTGACTGATAGCCTCAGTGTGCTACTTTCTGGTTCAGCTGTCATCGCTTCTTTTGGAATCTAGATGTTGCCTTCCTGTTGTCATAGAAAGGATTTTCTTCTGTATTTGCTTTTCTGTGCCAATAGCTTCTTTACTCAAAATCGCTGGTAATTGTGTCTGTTTGGGTAAGCAGGGATATGTAGGAAAGTGATTTTGAATTTTCAGTGTTTTTTTTTTTCTTTTCACTTTTCAGGTACACTTTATTGAACAATTTTTTAAAAGTATTTTTTACATTGTTGTAGTCTTCATATTTCTCCCACCACCATATCACCTGTGACCTATAACCATTTTCCCTCATGTTCCTCTCTTTCCTGTTTTATTCCCCTCTTCCCTTCTTTGCTGTATGTTTCATTTGTATAGTGAACTTGTTAACTTTTACTCTTTCTTGTTCCTTTGTTTGATTTATCTATATTTCACACATACGTGAGACCATTTGATTTTTTTTTTTCTTTCTGGCTAATTTCAGTCAGCGTAATTCCTTTCAGTGCCATCCGTGTTGTGCATATGGCATGAGTTTGTCTTTTTGATTGCTGAGCATTATCCATTGTGTAAATATGCTACAACTTTTTGATCCATTCATCTGTTTGAGGGCATTTAGGCTGTTGCCATATCCTGGCTACTAAATATAGTGCTGCAATAAACATAGGAGTGCAGGTTTCCTTTTGATTTAGTGTTTTGGTATCCTTTGGGTAGATTCCCAGAAGTGGAATCATTGGATCAAATGGTAGCTCCATTTTCAGTAGTTTGAGGGTTGTGTTTTCAAGGTTTAATAGTAGGAAATAGGCTCTGTATTTGCACGAAAATTCACTAAGTTGAGAATTCTCTAAACACTGGCGAAGACTTCACGCATACTTGAAAGTCAACAAATTGACAAAGGTCTATTTTTTTATTAATTTTTTTATTTTTGGATTTTGTACTATACATGATTGCATAATTGTTGATCCCCATAGGATTACCCCACCCCACCCCACTCCCTCTGGTCTCATTGCCTCCTTTCTTTTTGTTTGTCCATGTTTAGCCCTTTAGTCTTTTTGGTCTTCTTTTTTCCTTTTTTTTCTCAATATCTTAATTGGCCATTCCAAGCGCCTTTGGCTTGCACCCCTTTTTCTTATTTCCTGGTGGCTGCTCTTTCTATTGTTTTCTGCCTCTTTTTGCTGCTTCCTCCCGTTATGTTTCAGGTCTTTAGCTTTGGGACCTGATTTCCAGTCTTGTGTTTTGGTAGAGCTGCTCCTCCATGGTGACAGGGGACAGTCTTTGGCTGATGGTGGGTCTCCAAGTCTTCTTTTTAGAATCTTTGCTGTTAGGCCACTGCCTTTTTTTTTTTTTAGACTAGATCTTGCTGTTTTTGCCCATGGAACCCCAGGCTCAAGTTGCCTGGGGTACCACGGACTTAGGTGATCCCCAGCCTCAGCTTCCCAGGTAGATGGGATTACAGGCATGCACCACCACACCCAGCTATATTTTTTTGGAACTAGGTCTCACTACATGCCCCAGGCAGGACTCAATCCATGATCCCCAACTGCAGCCGCTTCATAGGCTGAAGCTTACAGGTACAAGCCACCATGCCCTACTACCACCAATTCTGCAGGCATCTGTCTTTTGGCAGTGAGAGTATGTTGTTCTTTGTTGACTGCATCTCTGTGCCAGATTATAGTCGTAGCTTCCCAGTGATTGGTATGCAACACTCTTTCTCATGTTTGTTCTCATAGTTCATTGCTTTATGAACTTGCCTTGCTCTTTTTGAGTCCTGGCTTAGAGGCATGTGTTTTTAAAGTCTTTCTTGGTGTTCCTTGTCAATTCTGCTTCTTTGGTTGAAGTTTTGTCTGGATGTACTTATTGCTGGTGTGGGCAGCTTGGTGGAGTGGAGGCTAACGAGAGGAGTCTGTGGCGAACCACCCCCCACAAACCCCCCCCCCCACACACACCCTGCACTCTGCTTCTCAGCAGGCCTTAGGTGTGCAGTGCCCGTGTGCCGGCTGCCCCGGCCATTCCCCCTCCCTACCGCACTGGGAGGGGCGAGGACGGGTTGTGCAGCAGGCACCGTGGCAGCCAATGTCTGAGCCGCCAGAATGGCCCACCTCGCCCTCGCCCACAAGCGATTTGCCTCAACCACAAGCGATTTGCCTCACCCAGACAAAGGTCTATTATGACCTATTGTGTGTTTCTTATTTTATGAATTAATCCACAGGTTCTAAAGCTAAGAACCCATAGGACATAGACATTTTTACACATTTGCTTTTAAACCTTAGAACCTGCCTCCCTTTACCCCTTAGCAAGCAGAAAGAGATAAAATAAATGAGCATGTAGTCACCAAATCAATGGGAAAACTTGGAAATATAGTATATGAGTACTTATGTATTATTTTTTGAGGTATGAATATTGGTATAAGAATAAAACAGATAGGTATGTCTCCTCATAGTAAAACTTTGAGTCTCTGTGATATAAGTAATTTAGCAAAACTGTAAAACATTGTCCAATAAAAATGCACTAGGATCCATAAATGCAATGTATATATAATTTTAATTTGCATTAAAAAAGTAAAAGGAAACGGACATAGTTTAACCCAGTATATTAAAAATGTTATTTCAACATGTGATTGATATAATCATTTAAAGGATAGTTTACATTCTTTTATTCCACACTATGTCTTCAAAACTCTAGTTCTAATACAAGACAAACGCTTCCGTTTGGACTAGCCACATAAAAAGTGCTTAATAAGCCACTTGTAGACAATGGCTATTGTATTGAAAGAACAATTCTGGGGCATTATGTACAATGGGTCATGGTTGCCAAGTAGTGCCAGCTAAATGTATTTATGATAAAGTATTTTATATATCTTATGAAGATGGCGTGTGTATTTAAAAAAAAAAAAAAACTAACCTAAAAGTAATAGCAAAGTTCTTGGTTATATGTTTTCTTCTAATTCAAAACAGTTTTACTTGATTGTGTGGTGTTTTGCAGTTTTTTATAGTGGGTTAGAGGGAGGTGTGACATGAGGAGAAATCTAATTTTTTTTAATTAAGTTTTTTTTAAATTTTCTGTGCATTTATATCCATGAGATATTAGCGTATTCCAAATGCCCTAATACAAAGAAAGACAACATACCATAGTGTATAATTTATATGTGAAAAAGTCATATTATTATATTAAATGTGTTTATCACTCATGTGCTTGTATCTTATTTTGAAAATAAGATAATAGTGACTGATGCTTGAGATGTTTATCTATCATAGATGACTTCTTTCCCTTAGATAATTCCTCATGATAGTAAGTTTTTCCTTTAATTTTTTTTCCAGGCTGCTGAATCAGGAATAATAAAAGTTAAAACAATAGCTGCACGAAACAACGAAGTTTTAGCAGGTAAGTATTTGTATTAAAAGATTAAAAATTAGTGAAATTTGACTGATAGTAAAAGCAGAATATGAAAAATAGCAAGACTGTTAAAATAGCAGTTCTTTCTAAAGCTTTTCTTCTTTGTATTCTAGCAATGCTATTCATAGTGATGAAGAACATGTAAAAAGTTCCAAAATAATGAGCTAATTGGGTTTCCCAGATATGAATATATTATAAAATTCTCTGAATTCAGAAAACTTAAAACCACTGCCTTCTTAAGAAGAAAGCACATCTTTGCATTCTCCTCTACCTCTTTTCAGTTACACAGCTTACTCATAAAAGGCATTAGTTCAGTATTTGTTGCACTAATTTGAACAAATGATTGGATCTCACTTCACCTTCCAAGAGCTATCTTTAATAGAAGATAAAAATGTCATAATTTATGCATTTAGTAGCACTGTGTGCCTTTTGAGTCCTGGGACTCAGCACTGTATGGTCATGAAGAAAGCACTGGGAGTGGGGTAGAGAAAAGAATTGTTTTCTCAATTTCCTCACTTGAACCTGATTTTCAAGAATGGTATTTTCAAAAGTTTTCTTCTCATACACTTTTTATACTTAATCTTTATTTCTTCCTTTCTTTGGTGCCTTACTATTTGAACATGGAAAGAAAGGAAACTATCATTTCTTGAGAATCTGTTTTATGTGAGTCATTTGTGCCAGTCTGTTTTAGAGATGACAGCCTGATTGGGAAATATTCTTTTGTATAGTAAAGTGAATTGAGATACAAAATGATAAGTTACTTGTCCAGTCACCTGGTAAGTGGTGAACCCAGGCTGAAATCCAGGACTTTCCAGAGCCTATGTTTTTAGTTTCCATGCTTACTACTTCCTCCCAAATGTTTACACTTAGCCACTCTCTGATCCTTACATCTGCACTTGTTCTTGTAGTATTTTGAGCTCAGGTAGAGGTAGTTATAGGGAGAAAAATAGTACTAGTAAGCCCAGATAGTAAAGAATCTTCAACACTTCCCTCTTCACAATTTTTAGAAAGGGTAGTAGGATACTGGCAACTTTCTAATCGGTAAAATTAAAATGAACGCTTGTGGACCAGTTTAAAGGTGGAGGTGAGAAATTTCATGTACACCAACCAACTTTGCTGGAAATTTGTTCATAGGGTTAGTTCTATTAAATTTCATTTGTTTCTTACACCTCATTCCCAGAGTTTAAACATGCAGCCAAATTATAAGATTCATTGAATAACTCTCTGTGTATGTTGAAAAGGAGTGTAGAAAGTGATAGGTAAAGGCAAAAGTGTGTATGGCTAGGCTTGTGAGGGTTGACAGATCTTGGGTAATGCATGTTGGGTAGATTAACTACTGTGAGGAAATTATTATTTAGAGAGAAATAATGACCTGGATATTTTAAAATTGGAGATACCATAGACCAGTCATGCTAGAATGTCATTATAAAAACTTTCATTACTGTCATTGCTGATAACATGGTAAGTCCTTAATTATTCTCCAATAATGGACATTTTCATTGAGTCTGTAGTTTACAGATATTTTTCAAAGACTGTTTTAGATCATCACTTGTCTAGTGCAGAGTTCTGTATCAAAAAAAAGTCTGATTCAGTCTTTAAGAATAATTTAATTTTATCTCACTTATGATGAGTTTCATGTATAATGGGCTGTTAATTTGATTGTAATTAATTTAGCTTTATTCAAATCAAGGTAGACTAAATTTTATTCATATACAGTTACTAGTTTTAATAGTACCCATAGCTATATACTTGAAGAGGTATATTATCATTTAAACTTTTTTCCTGCGATTTTTTTTACCAAGTATTTATGGAAAATTTATAGATTTATAGACCTCTGCTATCTTGAAAATCAAAGGCTTGTAAGAACAAGAAAAGAGTTTAAAATTAGTCAACGTATAGATTTCAAACTATTTAATTGACAGTACAGGTAATACTGAGAGAAAAACTAATTATTTTTTTTATTCATTTCCTGAGACATATTTACTTCTGTGTAGCATTAAAGCTTATAGATCACTGCTTTTGTGCTGTAATGATTGTTAAACAGAGTCTCAAATAAGCAAGATATTGAATTTTCAGATATCTCTGTGCATTGGAAAAATACAAAGAGTTGCTATAAAAATCAAAACCCTTAATTAGTATCAACTAGTTTCATTATTGAGGCACAGCATAGATCTAGCCAACTCTAGAGTTTTTTTTATATTTAATTTCCAAGAAAAGGTTATTTACAATTGCAAAATATATCTGTGCTTTACATCTCCCCTCTTAAGCACTTACTTTAATGTTTATTTTTCTTTGTTTTCACTGCTGTCATGAATGCTGACATAAGTGGGAATGCTATGCCAGGTAATGTCAGCATTGATTCAAATTTACAGGTCATTATCTAAAATTTTCTTTTTTTTGTAAAGATCAAACTCTGCAAATGAGAGGTAGCAACATTGTTTTCATTTATAAGGCCAAATGCCTTAATCTTACATTTGACTGTCATATATTATAAACTGTTCTTATTATCCCAGCTTAAAATAGAATAGAAATTAACAAGATAAGTGTTATACAAAAATTTTATGAATCAGCTTTTTGATTATTTGAAACAAATCAATAAAGTTATATCTTTTTAAGTTGATAGCTTTCAAAATTGTATCTTCAGCCCCTACAACATCTAAGTTATATTTACCTCTGACTACTTTCAGCTACTGTCAGTATTACATGTAGAATTTTTTCATAAATAATCATTATGTATGATTTGTGTTCTTTCCTCACACAGTTTTCCCCATCTTTTTTCTGTCAACATTATCCTGTTACTTAAAAGTCTCTGTGCAAATAGCAATGAGTAAATGTACTGCAGAATTTTTTCTGACATTGAAAGGTAGTTTTCTGTCTGATTTTATTTAATATATTCTATTTTATCAGTACACGAAGTTGTGGTATTTTGCAAACATCTGTAGAATATATCCTGTAACATTCTTGAGGAAATAATTATGTATAAAGCAGTAGGAGGAGATACAAAGATGGGTGATATAATTCATCTATAATGTATATGAAATATAAGACATATACTTGAAAAAGAATATTTGTGCCATTCATTCCATTTACCTTACTTGCTCTTCCATTTGCTTCTTAAATCTTTTGCTAGAAATCTTCCTTTTCCACTACATGCTCCCTGAGGTTAGGATCAACATCTGCATCTTGACCTCAAGGAGTTTCTCATATTGCTTCTAGTTAACATGTTACATGGGAAATTACATGGGAAATGTAGTTTAATGAAACATGTCACTCCAAAAGGCAGGGAAATGTAGTTTAATGAAATGTGTTACTCCAAAAGGCAAGTAACTCGAGTATTTCTCTATTTCTCTTTAATATTGTTGTGATTTTCTGAATACTTGAATTTTAGTTCATATCAGCCAAAGAGTAGTGAAAATGACAGATCCTAAACAGAAATTTTATTACTGTGTTGTATGATACTTTTTATGAGAACAAAGGAAAAGCACCTAATTGACCCAGGGAATCTAAAGCTGAGTTTTGAAGCCTGTAAAGGAATTGGTTGGCCAGGCAAATGTGTGCAAGTGGAAAGAAAAGGAGACTGCTTAAACATGTACAAGAGGTATAAAATAGCTTCATTTAGGTCAGTATCCTATTCAAGAATTGCCACTATGTGACTTGAGCAGTTTGATGGAAAGAATTCAAGTGGGGAAGTGATATATTTTATTAATACTGTAATACAAATTATTCTGATAGCAATGTGCAAGATATATTTCACTGCATTCTCACCATGGCAGAGATCTGGTGGTAGGTTGTTCCCACAGACCAGGCTAGAAGACACAAGTGACTGGGACTAGTATACCATGTTCATAGATTGACCAAGTGGGCCAGAGATGACATAGTTTCTGTACAGTTCATTGTGTAGGTTTTTAGTATATTTCTGTTTACTTTTTTTTCTTAGATTTTTTTTTACTTGTATTCTGCCTGTTGCTAAATCAATACCTTTCTTAGATGCCATACTTTCTAATTTTTAAAAGTTGTACATTTTAGCAAATGACTATAGCTTATTTCACCATTTCTAGTTAGGCATATTTCCATATTTACAATTATTACCTTAAGATACATTTCTAGATGAAATTATTAAAGCCCATAAACATATTCTTGGAATTTGTTACCACATTTTTTGAATAGGCAAAAGTTTTTACCTTTATCAACAATACATGAGTGTGGCCAGGCATGGTGGCACATGCCTGTAAGCGGCAGCCTAGGAATCCATGGCGGAGGCCGGGGATCACAGTTTGAGTCCTGCCAGGGGCAGGTAGTGAGACCTAGTTCCAAAAATATATAGCTGGCCATGGTGGTGTGCACCTGTAATCCCAGCTACCTTGGAAGCTGAGGCTGGGAATCGCTTGAGTCGGTGGTACCCCAGGTAATGTGAGTCTGCAGTTCCACAGGCAAAAATAGGGAGACCTAGATATTAAAAAAAAAAAAAAAATACGTGAGTATATTTTTATAGTATCCTTACCAGGATGTTATTTTAAAAATATCTTTTTGGTAATGGAACAGGCAAATGATGCTTATTTTAATTGATGTTTCTTTTTGATGTTGGACATCTTGCTCTGTATACATTAAAGATTTCCTTTTTTCACTGTATTTCTTTGAACATTTGTGTTTTCCTTATCAACTTGCTTGATCCATTTATAAGCAAAGATAATTAACTTCCCATCAATTTAGATTGTATTTTCTAAAATTCATTTAGATGCTTTTCATTTTTGCATAATCTAATTTTTTCTTTTGTTGTTGGTTTTCTTTTCACATTATGATAGCCATTTTTATTTTCATTTAGTTTTCTATAGTTCCATTTTTTTTCTTAACATGAGGTAATGTGAGGACTGTTTTTTTTTTTTGTTGTTGTTTGTTTGTTTTTTTGGGGGGGTTTTGCAGAATTAACCAATTTCCCAACATTGTTGAATAATATTTCCCTTTGCTGTAATGGACTTTTTATATGAAACTGCTGATAGGTTTATTTGTCCTAATAGTCTTAAATCATTTAAAAGTTTTCAAATCTTTAAGACAATTAAAAAAAATTTAATGTTGAGAATATCACTTTTTCCAAAATTGGATTTTGAGGATAGTAGTTGTAGCTATATATATATATCACATTTTATTTCTTTCACAAGAATTAAAATTTGTTAATGACCATTAAAATTTATCATAATAAACTTTGATCACCTCTATTAAAATGGTTTGTAGTGGGGTATCCTAGTTTAATTCTTTTTTCCCAGGATAATAATTGCAATTATGCAGTGAAACTGCTCAGAGCAAGGAAACCCCTAGGATATGGGGACATGCTGAACTTCTTTCAGGTGTGTGAAAGTGTATAATTTGATCTCATAGTTTCTCATATTTGGAAATAAAATACATTTATCAAGCACAGTGTTGACTCTACTAAAAAAGTTATGCTTATTGAAGGAATTAGGTGGGAAATAAATTTTTCTTACCTTCCAACTGTCTTCATTTTAATGGAAATTGAAATGGAGAGTTTTAATAAAAAAAGGAGTCAAAATTTTCTCTTTTTTCCTGAAATTAAAAATAAGGTGATAAAAAGATGCTTTTTCTGCAATGTGATTTAAGTCTGATCTCATGGAATTTTTATTTAAAATTTATTTGCAGCATGTCATTAAAATTATGTATAAAAAGTGAGAACAATTGCCTTTTAGTTAGAGCAAGCTGAATTTCTAAATACTTAAGACCTATTTTTTTTAAAGAGAAAAGATTTTTTAAAAGCAAACTTTATCTTATTATGTTGTGACCTAGATATGGTGTATTTATTATTGTTCTTCACAGTATCCTTCAGAAGAATTGGAATAGATCAGTAGATTATTATTTTTTTTCCTGCTGGTTATATATTTTAGATAACAGAAAACTTCCCTTCTACTCATGTTCTTAGATAAATTGGGGAAAACAAAAGTTCAGAGACTAGGCTAGATGTTCAGTACCTTTATATTAAAATAAAGTTTAAAAAAATCATATTACTACTTTAAATTTAGCTCAGCTTGATAGACCTAGGTAACTGATACGACATTTATATTTTATATTTTACTTTGATCTACCTTATTTCATTTATTCTAAGATGTATAGCTTATTTATTTTTATCTCTTAAATGCCCCAGATCAGTTTGCATATATAGTTGATAGCATGTTAGAATAACTATGGGCATGAGTAGTCTTTTTCAGTGTGTGTATCAACCTGTTCACAATTGTTCATATTATTATCAGATCAGTTGATAGTAATATTTAATATCATAAGCTTTAATGTTATTTGAAATGCCAACTTAATTGTAGTACAGAAACTTTGTTAACATCTTATGGTGAGATCAAAAAAGGACTAAATAAAAGGTACAAAATGAATCTCCTTGGGTTAGGACAAAATCTCACACAAGGTGAAGAACCTCTTTCAAGAAATGAGGCATACCAAGTGTTCTTGGTGATCTAGAGGATGAAATTGTGAGGAAAAATCCTAAGTGATTGAAAAACATTTTACCATAGTTCAGTTGATACTGATTTTTTTTTTAAATTAGTACTCTGAATATATCTTGAAATCACGGTCCTCTTAGACTCTCTGAAAGTACATTTGTTTTTCTTCTATGAGGACAGGATACTTTCCCTCATTTGTATGAAAACTTCAGACAACTTTTTTTTTTTTTTTGGAGACTAGGTCTCGCTATTTTTGCCTGTGGAACCGCAGGCTCACGTTGCCTGGGGTACCACAGACTCAAGCAATCCCCAGCCTCAGCTTCCCAAGTTGCTGGAATTACAGGCATGCACCATCACGGCCAGCTAATTTTTTGGAACTAGGTCTTGCTACGTCGCCCCGAGCGGGACTCGAACCATGATTCCTGGTCCCGGCTGTGGCTTCCTAAGCTGCTGTTTACAGGCATGCCCAGCCTCAGACAGACAACTTTAAAGTACAGATCATTGATTCCTCTTAGATACTTTTAGTTTCCCTTTTCACTGAGTGATGTTTATTTTAGAGGCAGAAAACATAATGCAGTGGGAAAGGATAGTAAACCATGAGTTAATGTATATTTTCAAATTCTGGTTTTACCACTGTCAGTTGGGTCAAATCATGCCTTGTGTACTCTGTATAATTATTGTGATGCTCAAGTTAGAGGATTAGTTAATGTCATAAAAGTTAGAAATGTAAGTTGTTATTATGAAATTGTTTATTTGCCTGAACAGCATGTAATACTTAGGAATATTCAGCAGAAGTAAAAGTCTCATATTTCAATGATTATGGAAAACTTGAATATGGTAACATTTAATCATTGTTTTGAATAGTATTTTTAAGCTTTGTGGTCACCTTTTAATCATTCATATAAATGTTTTGGGACATTGTTATCAAAAGTTATGTTTTACTGTGTTTGAATCAAAACTTTTGGGCACAAATAAAGCAAGGAAATTTTTTTGTCAGTTATATTCTCCATCTTAGCTCTGCATAGATCAGTAATTTCTACTGGCATATGGAAGGATGATGTAGAGAATTTTAGTCATTATTTGCCTATATAAAGAGGATTTTGGGAGAAGGTAGGTGGGGGTTTAATGATAAAATTAATGTTAATAATGGCTTTTCACTTTTAATGGTGATCCTTCCTGGATGACTTTGCAAAGTTTCTTTTGGAAAACATGCTAAGAATCAGATTGTATGTCTTCCTTACAAATCTTAACTTTAATTAATAGTTGAGCATGTACTACCTTTGAAAATATTCCGAATACCCAAATTTAATGTTCTCTTGACTTAGAGTTTCATGTTATTTGTTCATATTTCCTTAGGCTAAAAAGACCTGTCTTATTTATTTTAGTGTAGCTATTTAGGAAATATATATTGACTTAATTTCATTTTGTAAATTTAAATATTATTTATCAAGTAATTAAATAAAATGTAGTTATTTAAATTTGTATATTTTCTAACATATTTTATGGTCACTTTAAAACTTCTAAAATAATTGGCTTACTTGAAGCAGTTAAATTAAGATTTGGAATTACAGCATGTATATCTAATTTATTTTAAGTAATGCTTCACTAATAACAAATAGTTTTTAGTGTGTTTATTTCTTAGGAAAGAAATAAGTGCTGTGTAAAATCAAGACATAATAAAATTCTAAACTTTCATACAAAGGTGTCGTTGGGGATAATATAGGTACTATTTTTAATTTTTCTGCTCTAGAGTGTAAATTCTTAGTCTTTATCCCAACCTCCTCCTTCCCCCTCACTCCTTCTACTGAAGAAATACAGTGCTTCTGTGAGGCAGGGCAGAACTCCTGAGAAGTTGTTCATAAGCACTTTACAGCAGAAGGTAGAGGCAAGCCAAAGGGCAGTGTGTCAGAAGAAAAGCATAAGAAAACTGTTAGAAGGTGTACTTTAGCTAGAACCTGTAGTTGATATTTTAACTCTTCTTTCTGATTTTTATGTTGGTGTTCACTTTATATTAGGTTGGTTTTTTTTTAAAGATTGTCATTACTAGTTGTAATTAAGTTAAAAATATATTCCTTTGGAAGTAGATTTAATGATTTATTTTATATGTGTTCTAAATAAAGCATTGAAAGAGAACAGCTCAGAGGTTGTTCAACCTTTTCTAATGGGCTGTGGAACCAAGGAACCGAAGATCACTCAGCTATGTTTGGCCGCCATTCAGAGACTCATGTCACATGAAGTCGTGTCTGAGGTAATATGAAGATTTTGTCTGAACTTTGCATGTAAGACTTTTCACAAGGAGAGAATAAAACTGATAATTTAATTTGAAACAGTTTTGTGACTGACCATATGCTTGAAGGACATGATTTAATTTTAAAAGATTACCAGTTGTCTCATTAAACACTCATAATAATAAATAAAAATGGAGTAGATTTTGTCATTTGTTACCTAAGAAGTCACAGTTTAGTGGTATAAATGGTAATTTTGAGAGCCAAGCAGATTTTTAGTATCACTGAAGATGTAATATATTTATACATGTTTTTTTAATGTAGGAAGGAAAAACTGATTAGATTATCTGAACTGATAATTTGTTATTCATTAACTAAGCACACTGTCTCAGATGTTATGATGTTAAAAAAATACTTTTTCATCACTATGAATCTGCATCCCACTTTCAATTGTAATAATAGTGTTAATTTTGTACTCTACAAGGTACCTTAATAGAAGTGATATATTCTTTTGCCTTTAGCATAGTACTCTAAATGTTGAATTTTACTGACTTTATAAATGCATTGCTAACTTAAGTTCCATTTTATTTTTTTTCTATAAAATTGTAGAAACAATAATATATAAAAGCATAGTCATAGTTAACTTGTATATGACCATATTCATTAATGTCCAAATAAAATACATGGGGCATTATAATTTAAGAAAATATTTTTTCTTTGAGAGGAAAATTATTTGGTTGTCTCAGACTAGTTGAGAGTCGTGGTATTGAATCTGTAGATCTAGAAATACTAATTTTGTTATTGTGATCAGGAAATTCTAAGCAAGTTAATATTTGTATATTATTTTTTATTTAGGGACTTAATCACTTGTATTTTTTGTTGTTGTTGACTATCCTTAAACTATTATTTTACAGACTGCAGCTGGAAATATAATTAACATGCTTTGGCAGCTAATGGAAAATAGTCTTGAAGAACTTAAGTTACTTCAGACAGTTCTTGTTCTTTTAACAACCAATACAGTAGTTCATGATGAAGCGCTTTCTAAGGTAGGACATCTGTTTGTCATAATTTGTACATGTTTTGCAACATTATTTACATTAAGTGGCTGAAAGAGCAAACCCTGGTACTGTTTGAACCAAAACACCATCTCTGTAACTAATGTAATGATGGGCACTGCATTCTGAAAACCATTAGTGTTTTATTTCTTCAGATTATAGGCTTAAGCGGATTCTTGAGTATTGTGGACAGTCTAGGTTTGAATAGGAAAAGGGAAAAGAAGAAAGGATAGGTAACAGAACATTAGGAATAGAGCAGAGTAAAGTAAACAAACAAACAAACAAGATATGTTTTGAGGCATGCTACTCTCCACATTTTCTTGGATATTCCCTGTGATAGTTCCTTGTCCCTCCTTCTAAAAATAATTTGTATATGTACGTATACAAATGTATGTATTAGTCATGAACCAAGAAAAGCATGGAATTGGGGATGAATATGTATATCTAGAATTTATAAAAAATTGTGTAGCTCATTCATAAAAAAGAGAGCTTAATAAAAAATGTACAAATGATTTTAACTAATGCTTTTCAAAACAAGATAGTTAAATAGCTAATGAATACATGAGCAGTCATTAATAATCAGGGAAAAGCAAATTAAAACCATAAGAAAATTATTATGCATCCATTAGGATTACTAAAATTTAAAAAGACTGTTTATGTCAAGTGTTGTTGAAGATGTGGAATAGTTCATATGTACTGTTACAAGCAATATAAAATTATAAAACTGTTTTTGGAAAACTAACAATTTCTTTAAAAAATTTAACCTGTGCTTGCTATATGATTCAGCTATTTAACTCATAGATATTTACTCCAAGTAGCTGAAAACACTTAGATGTGAATGTTTGTGGTAGCTTTACTTACAATATCCCCCAAACTACAAATAACCTAAATGTTTGTCAGAATCAACAGTTCATTGTAATTTGGTATCCTGTACCATGTAAGTACTATTTAGGAATTAAAAAACTGCAAACTATTGATACACAGATTATAAACAAAAGAAGTAAGACACAAAGAAGCATATACTCACTGAATAATTCTGTTTGTATAAAATTGTAGAAAATGAGAGCTAATATATAGTGGGAAAAACAGTGGTTGCTTCGGGCCAAAGGCAGAAGAAGAAATGATCTGTAGACAAGCATAAGAAACTTTTTAGGATGATAGAAATGTATTGTATATTGATTGTAGCAGTGCTTTGATGACTGGATGTATTTCTTAGAACTTGTCAAAAATTCTATACTTTACATGGATGCAGCTTATTGTATTTAAATTATGCCTTAATAAAGTTGATTTTGGCTAGGTGTGGTGATGTACGCCTATAAGCGGCAGCCTAGGAAGCCACGGCCGGGGCCTGGGATTGTGGTTTGAGCCCCACCCAGGATATGTAGCGAGACCTAGTTCCAAAAAAAAAAATGTAACTGGGTGTGGTGGCGCATGCCTGTAGTCCCAGTTACCTGGGAAGCTGAGGCTGGGTATTGCTTGAGTCTGTGGTACCCTGGGTAATGTGAGCCTGTAGTTCCACAGGCAAAAATAGCGAGACCTAGTCTCCCCCCAAAAAAAATAAATAAAGTTGATTTTACTTCAAAATTTTTAATTTTTTAAATATATCTAACAAGTTTTTATGGTATTTTTCCAGTGAATGTAGTGATTAATTAATTTTGAATACTTATTAAGTTGCAGGGTATCATGGGAAAATAAACATAACATTATATTCATCTTAAAAAACTAAACCGTGAAAAATATTTTACGTTGTCTAATCCTATGTGGCTATATGTTTACTAAAAGTTTGAATTATTTCAGAATTGAAGGATTTTTGTAGTTTCATTGTATAAATGGGGTTGTCAATATCTGAAATTGAAACAGCCATAAATAAATTACTTTATTTTTGATTATATTAGATAAAGTTAAAACAATGTGTTATATATATGTATGTTATACTAAGTGAAAAAAATTTTTTAGGCAATTGTTCTTTGTTTTCGACTACATTTCACAAAAGATAATATTACAAATAATACAGCAGCTGCTACAGTGCGACAAGTTGTTACTGTTGTATTTGAGAGAATGGTTGCTGAAGATGAAAGACACAAAGGTAAGGTGATGAAAGTTGTTTCCCTTTTACAGTAAATACGTCTTAAAACTATGATTTCTCTTTTATTGATTTGTAGCCTTTACCCTGTGAACTTAGGGTACCTAAAAAACCAGAATTCTTTAAAAAATACTTTTACTTTAACATTATTGAAACGGGGTTTTTGGGAGCAGGCCCCGGAGTCTGAGGACCCCAGGAAGTTTCTTTATCCATTCTTGTCTTCAGCAAGAAAAGAATTCAGTGTTGGGACCAAAGTTGCAGAGAAATAAGAGATTTATTGATAAGTTGGAATAAGGACAGGATAGCTCTCTGCAGAGAGGGCCCCAAGTGGGTAGCCGGTTGAGGTGACAGGAAGCAGTTGCTTATATGAGTGCGGTGGGCAGGGAATGGGGGGGTTGACTGTTGGCTGTCTCTGTGTTGTGTCCCTTGCTGATTGACTCGGCCTGTGAGGGTCTCCTGGGTTACTGAGGATCACTGAGTTTTTCCACATACCCAGCCTACCTTCTGAAACCAACTTTGGTCTGTTACTATTGTATTATTAATGGTATTCTTAATGTTCTGTTTCTTAATTGAATTGGGGCAGGGGTTCTTTTTAGTCTGTAGTTGTTTCTCAGACAGGCTGATAGACTTAGGGCTTGTTCCTAATTGGTTTCCTATACTCATTTCCTAACTACCTTTATTATTATATTGGTAATGACAATTCAAAAATAAATCCTTTCATTTTGCAATATTTACAAATATCAAATCATATGTACATCTGTAATTAATATGTCAGTTAAGTCTCAGTTAAAACAAAGAAGATTCCCTAGGTTTTCAAAGTACTTCCTGAGTAGACAGACTGGTGTGGTCTGCATAGGCAGAAATACAAAAAAATGAATATATCAGGGAATACAGTGCAAAGACATGGCTGGGACAATGTTGTCAGCATAGAACACTGTCAGAGCTTTTTAATTCAAGTAAAAAGACCAAAGGAAAAAAGGGCATCAGTTTTTCTGGGTGCCTTTTTGTTGTAATCTATGCTGCTGGAGCTAACATCTTTGGTGAACATGCCGTATGGAACTACTGATGTGAGTAGTAGTAGACTTGAATATATGTCCAGCTGTGTAGGAAGTTTGTTCATTGTAATTGGTATCTTCCCATAGCTGGAGCCATTGTCTGTGAACTTGGTTTGTCTTTTTTTGCAAGTTTGCAGAAAACTGCAGAGGTTCTTGGGAAGTGGTGGTTGTTGTCACACTTTATACTTAAACTCACCTGAAGATTGAGTCTACTTTGAGATGGAAGCTGCAAGAACAGAGGAAAATAGGACCTAGGTGTTTCCTTGAAGTCACTCAGAAAACCATCTGGGTGAGAATGTGGGAGATAAAGGAACACTTAATACCTCTGATGGCAATACAAATTAGTTAGGCTACTATGGAAAACTGTGTGGAGGACCCTCAAACTACTGAAAATGGAACTACCATTCGATCCAGCAGTTCCGCTTTTGGGAATCTACCCAAAGGATACCAAAACACTAATTCAAAAGGAAACCTACAGTCCTTATGTTTATTGCAGGACTATTTACAATAGGCAGGATGAGGAAACAACCCAAATGTCCCAAAAAGACAAATGGATCAAAAAGTTGTGGTATATTTACACAATGGAATATTAGCAATCAAAAAGACAAACCTGTCAATTGCAGCAACATAGATGGAACTAGAAGGTATCATGCTAATGGAAATAAGCCAGAAAGATAAATGCCAGATGGTCTCACTTATATGTGGGGTATAGGAAAACAAACAAAAGGACAAGAAGTTAAAACTAACAAACTAACATACAGCAAGGGAGGGTTTGAGAGGGTATAATCCGGGGAGGGATGAGCACAAGAGACAAAGATGATGGTTCATGGGTGACATGGTGAGAGAACCTCAGGGTATAGAATGATGTAAAAAAATATATGTTATAATCAATAAAAGTTAAATACATTTTAAAGACTAAAATTAAAGAATAAGATAATATTTTGCCACTTGAAAAAAAAGAAGGAAAAAAAAAAAAGAAACTCTGGATGCAGATACAGAGGGCCTGGAGAGCAGAAGAAGACAATAGCTAACAAATGTCAGAGAGAGGAAATCACCTTTTTTTTAACTTGAAAATTTAAGTTATTACCATCATAAGCAGTTTACTTGTTATGTGAAATCAAGAAGCAGAAGATTGAACCATTTCTCTCTCCTTAGCTTTTGATATTTTGCACTTTTCATTTGATGTTCTTTTGGTTAAAAAAATGGCTGCATTTTCAAGTGAGGGCAATGCTGCTTGCTGTCATGATTGCTTCACATTTCTTGAAATTCACCACTGATCAGATTTTTCACATTTCATTTTAGGCATTCTTAATCTGTGTGTTTTGTTTGTTTGTTTGTTTGTTTAGAATATTCCACTAATTTTGGCTTATTGATTTTTCTAGCAGTTTGAAATACTATAGAATTAAACTTAGAGTATAAAACAGGGTAGTTCACAGAGTTGAATGTTTCATGTATTTATAACCTCAATATGGTAGACTGGTAGTTTTAGCTGTGTGTTTCTAAAAGTTAATAGTTCATTTAATACTTTTTGAGAAGGTAGAAGATACTGCACCCCCTTCCTGGTTCAAGTAGCCATTAAATTAACATTTATTTAAAACATGCTGGTATGATTTCAAAGAATGATATTTTATTATTCAAAGAAATGCTGAGTTGGAGAGCATCATTCTAGTGTGTACTTATAAAAATCAAACTTAATTTTCTTGAATATAGTGGGGTAATACAGGAATTAACTATGTGCTACACTTTTGTTTGTTTTATATGTAAAGGCACATTAAAAGATCATATAAGTTTTGAATCCATAACATAAAGGGCCAGGCGAATGAGATTCTGAGAAAATCAAATGTATGAACAAAAACCCTAGCTTTATATAATTGAATGTAAGATAGAGAAGACTATTTTTATTAAATATTTCATTTAAAAATAAGATTTTCAGTTTTTTCCTTTTGAAGAATAGTTCTGAACTAAAAAGGTTTATACTTATATACTTATTTTAAATATACCTCTGGAAGAGTATATGTGATTTATTAAGGGTCATTATGAACTACTAAATTCCATCATGTTTTCATTGCAGATATCATAGAACAACCAGTTCTGGTCCAAGGAAATAGTAACAGAAGATCTGTCAGTACACTCAAACCTTGTGCTAAAGATGCATATATGCTTTTTCAGGTATTTCAGTTGACAAAAATATTTTTATTATACAATATAACTTTGTATAAATTTATGATTCTTGGAAATTTATGTCTCATTTAATGTTTCAATATGTCATATTTTTAAAATGTTCTGAGACACTGAAGATCATCTATAGCTAATTGACATTGTTAAATGTTATGTTTTATTTTAAGCAAGTAAAATACATTGAACCCAAAATTAGAAAATAGGTATGCTAGGTTTTTGTATTCATACAAAATAATTCCTTTACCAAAGAAAATTTAAGTGAAAAACTTATAAACTACTTGGTATAACTTGGTATACAATTACCTGATTTTCACATAACTTACATTTGAAATCTTTATAGTAAAAATAGCATTCATTTGCATTGTAAATTTTACTAGAGTAAAACATTATTTTAAGTAATTTCTTTGAAGCAAAGTTAGATTGACCATTTATTTCTTTACCCTATATATTTCAATAGTTATATGATTTTTTAAAACCTTACTTATATGATCATGCATTTTGTCAAAATTCAACTTTGCAGTGTTTAGTTTCTAAGGAGTGAAAACTACTACATAAGCGATTTTTTCCAATTTTAAAAGCTCTAAGTTTTGAGAAGGACATTTCATCCCAGTCTGTGATTGTTTTATTTATTTTTCACTTATTGTTTAACTTTTTTCAGGACCTTTGTCAACTGGTTAATGCAGATGCCCCTTACTGGCTAGTAGGCATGACAGAAATGACTAGAACATTTGGACTTGAATTACTTGAGTCAGTCCTGAATGATTTTCCGCAAGTCTTTTTACAGGTAAATCATTTATGGTGTCTTACAGCAAAATTAATCTTTAAATATTTTCACAGATTTTTTTTTTTTTCCCAAGACAGCAGCATGTATTTTTTTCCAGGTTGAAAGATGCAAAGGTATATAGTCTTAAGATAGATTAGAGTTTATTGTTTTACATTTGTTTGTTTTTTGAGACTAGGTCTCGCTATTTTTGCCCTTGGAACCACAAGCTCATGTTGCCTGGTATACCACAGACTCAAGCAATCCCCAGCCTTAGCTTCCCAGGTAGCTGGGAATACAGGTGCACACAACCACGCCCAGCTATTTTTTTGGGACTAGGTCTTGCTATACGCCCCTAGTGGGACTTGAACCGCAATCCCTGGCCCTGGCCGTGGTTTCCTAGGCTGCCATCTACAAGCATGTGCTACCATGCCTGGCCTATTGTTTTACATTTTTATAGCTCTGTAGCATTTTGAAAATTTAATGTTAGAGGGAATCCCAAGAAATTCTCTGATCATTTTCCAGTCTGTGGTATATAAGGGAATGTGGTATCTGAGCTATTTTTAAGATTATTTGCCAACGTAAAGAAACTGTTGTTGATTTAATTGTAACTGCTTTTGAAGAACTTGAGTGTAAAAGAAGTAATAGTGATTAATCAGTTTAATGTGCTGTACAAAATATTTTAAAACAAAAGAAAAAAAAAGAGCTCAAATTTATTTTCCTTGTAAGAAAATAAAGGTCAAAACTGATGCAGTTTTATGTAGGTAGTTCCTTTACTTTTGGCAGATCTTGAACTAAAGTTTAGATCTTTTAGCTACTAATTTAGTTTTTGCTTTTACCTTGCTGCTTCTCAAATCATCTGCTTTAGCATTGCTCTTACCTACAAAATCTATGAATTAAATGCCACAATTAGATGCGATTCTTTACCCCATAGGTTGAGACTAAAATTATATTTGTGGTTTATAAAATTTGGTATATTATTAAATGCCTTTGATGATAATGAACAATGTTAATTGATGACTCTCTTTTCTAACAGAAGGGTGAGAATAAATAAAACCAAAGAATTGTCTTAATATTTATGCATTAGCCAGTGCATAAAATTATTTAGTAAAGTATGAAAATGAACTTAACTACACTTTTCCATTTTGGCAAAGAAACTAACTAGATATATGAGTGGAATTTTAAACTTAAAGATTCCATTTTTTGAGGAAATTTTAAAGTACATTGAAATACATATGAAGTTGGAGTTAACAATGACTTGTTCATATAGCCAGGGTTAGATTAGACAAGGACTTTATTTTTACCTTTTCTATTACCTGAATTTTTTTTCCTCCTCTAATGCATCTGATTTCCCCCCCCCTTTTTTTTTTTCAGTGATTTTGAATTTTTGTTTTTAAGATGCATTAAAGCATTTTGTGATTCTGAGCAAATAAACTGCTTTGTAGTTTCTTTTCTGTAATATAAAGAGTTAGATTGGGTGATTTTTATGATTTTTTTTTTTATTGAATAATCATCAAAATAAACATTTGAGGCTCGATATTAAATATAGGCTGGAACTTAAAATGTCAGTTTATATTTTAGCTAATACAAACTCGGAACTCATAGGCTAAGGAAGGTTTTTTGGCATAATATGCCATGACTATAGTTAAAATTTAAGAATTATTTGTAAGATTGCCCAAATTTTAAAATAATCATACTTGTCGTTACATATTTTTATCTGTTCATTGTGTTCTGCTCAACAATCTTGAACAGAATTTTAGTTTAATTATTAAATCTAGTATCAATTAAATTGCTATCTTTGGAAAATAGTGAATAATAATGAAAATAGTCAGTGTATAATTGTATTTTAAGTTTTCTCTCTGTTGCCTATTTTAAATGGCTTTCTTTGAATTGGTAATTATTCATGTTTTTAATTGCTAATGCCCTTCTAAAATTAAAATTCCTAGTTGTAAGCATCAATTAAACTCAAAATTATTAAATATTTCTTTGTACTGTAGACTCTTTAAAACTTCTTGAAAAATTAACATTTGATATATGCTTGCAAGTACAATACAAATTTTGGAATTTTGTGTAAACTACAAAAATAATAAACTCCGTAAACTAAAAATAAAATTGACTTTTAAGAAGTTGTATATACTAGTGAGACTGTTTTAGATGATTTGAACACACACCAAATTCATTCTTTTTTTTTCTCCTTTTTATCTGTCTTTCATATAGCATCAGGAATTTAGTTTCCTCCTCAAAGAAAGGGTTTGTCCTCTGGTGATAAAACTCTTTTCTCCAAATATAAAGTTCAGACAAGGTTCCACCACTTCATCTTCTCCAGCACCAGTTGAAAAACCGTATTTTCCTATATGTATGCGTTTGCTGAGAGTGGTATCTGTTCTGATTAAACAATTCTATAGTCTCTTGGTAAGTATTAATTTTCATGTTGTTTATGTGTGTATTTTCCATGCAGTGCTATTTTAAAAAATGATCTGTTGTGCTGTATATAACCTTTTCACTTCAGAAGGAATTTTTTGTTTTGTTTTGAGTACCTGTTGGTGTTCTCCTAGGTTCTCTAAAGGTTCTATCTAACCTTTCATGAATCTTTCTTATGTTTATGTAATTGTTTTCACCTGTGTCAAAGAGAGTCATAACCTTTTATGTAAAGGCCACATAGGACATGTGAGTTGGGGATTTAGCCTCTTAGCTTGTTTTCTATATATCATTTGAAGGATAATAAAAATTATACTAGTTATCTTCAATTTATACTGTTCATTTCTACTCTTTCATGTATCTTAATAGGTTAAAGCAGAGAAGGTAAAGGTGTGAACTCTAGGATTAGAGAGGAATTACTTTTAGTGCAATATTATTTCTAGTTTCCATGAATTATGGATATAGCATATGCTGTGTTATTCCTGTTCATAATCTTATCATTGTAGTGGTTTATTTTTTATATTCAAATAATGTTTTTCAGGAAAACATTACATTTCTTTTTAATTTTTAATTTTAAATCAAGTTCAGCTTTGTAAATTTGTAGTATTTATACTCTTAATGAACAAAAATTAATAATGGTTATTGATCAATTATTGTGAACAATTATGCTAAATATTTGCATAATTGTCTGATAATCTAATGGTTGCTTAGATAACATGCTATTTTCTATAGAGAGCGTTTAAGAATAACATTCTATATTTATTTTTATTTTTTCCCTCCTGCCCTTCACTTTTTCTACATTACTGATAACATTTGTCACAGATTTTCTTATACTTTTACAAATCCATTTATGCAAAACATATTCAGAAATTATCAGCACTGTAGTTATAATGATTTTTGGCTACATAAGATAGACTTATAATACACATTGAGGTATTGAATACATTCTTTAGTAGAAGTATCTATTAAATTGGAAAATTTTCAGTGTTTGTTACAATTTGAGATACTAAACTGTTGCTGCCAAGGGATTAAGGGGGGCAAACTTGTTAAAAATAAAAAGTTGGAATATTTGTTTAAATAGTTTCAAATGAAAAAGTTTTTGCACAGCAAAGAAATTCATTAACAAATGAACATGCAGCACACTATATATCTAATAAAGGATTAATTCCAAAATATATAAGAAATATATATACAAAATATATAGAAAGTATATACTATATATAAAATATAACTAGTATAATCTATTCTTTCCCCTCTTTGTCTGTGGAGCTAGCTACTTTTTTGCCCTCTGAATAACTTAGGCTCAGTATTACATATATATATGTATATATGTATTACATATATATGTAACATATATATGTAATGTGTATATATCTGTACACACATATGTATGTATTTTAGGAAAATAGTATCTTTAAGGAATATGTGATCTTAAATGTAAGTGACTAATGTAGTTCTCTTCTGCCTTTGATTTATTTTAGATAAGAATAAATGGGGTCAAGTTGACTTGTTTTACCTAATTTTCTGCTTCTTCACAGACATTTTTCTAACAAGTTCTAACCTATTAGCATCTTTTAGGTGACTAACCAGCTCCCGAAAAACAGACTCCTGCATTTAAATGTTCTGCAAGGCTTTGTTCATTGTCTCTTAAGTGAAATAGTTTGCTTATGTATGTGATTTCTTACCAGACATTTATGTAAGATTGTGATTAGAATTTCCACCAGAATAACTTTGATTCATCTTAAGCCTGAGTTGTCTTTTACATGTTGCCAAAGGACTGGGAGTTCTGAAACATTCTTTTTACCCCTCATGCTATTATTGAAGTAGTTGTGTCAAGAAAGTTGAACTTGGGCCATAGATAATACCTTAAATTGTACCTGTTTTCCTATAAACACAATCTTTTGGGGGACAAACTTAACAGATATACAAATGATATGATACCTTCCACTAATGCCCTTGAGAACAATTCCATATTCTCAGCCCTTGTCTCTGAACAGACTTTCCCTACTTGGCAAGAAGGGAGGAAAGGAGAGCAAAGTTTCAGCTTCTCTCTTTTGCTGAAATTGTAAGATTTTAGTGGGTACAGTATGAATTAAGTGCTTTTTTGATTTGTAGTACAGTCACTGTTGTACAAGAAGAAATGTGCTCTTCAAGACAAGTCTTATACTAATGATTCCCTAACTGATGAGCTTTCAGTTCTACCACCACACTTGTATTCTACTTTCACTCTAAAGCAGATAGTACATACTTTAAACTGATTTTCTCTACTCTTAAAGCTTAAGTAGATAATAATTGATACCCTTATGTCACTGGCATGACTTTTTTACTTATCTAAAGAGAAGTCATTGTGTTCAGAATATCTATGCTTTATGCATTTGCATGCCATTGAATCATGTTTAGGGACCTTTTTATTCTTAGATTTTTCCCATTTGGTTGCTGAGGACGGTGTTAAGTATTTTTTATCCTTTACAAAAAGATTACCTGGCTTCTTGTCATCCACAAACTTAGTAGATAAATAAGCTAAAGTCATCTGATTTCTACTCTAGTGTTTTTCAACTATGTCATGCTTAAGATAATGACAAACTTGTCAGAATTTTCCCAGTCATGAGCAGTCTAAGGATAAAGTAGTTTTTGTTATTCCACCTGCTTTGTTCCCATAACTGCCATTAAGTATCTAGTTAAAGATACTGAAAGACATTCAAAAATACCAACTGTTAAGATTTTGGACTGAAATCCCAAAGGTTCCTATGTTCACCAAATTCTTTGCCCCATATATGTTCACTTATTTCAGGATATTCATGACTGAAATAGCCAGTAATATTCTGTAACAGATATAGAAGGAAGACTAAGTTTGAACTAGCAATTACTATATCAGCATAATTCTTTCCTCCCTCCCAGAGATCCATTAACCTTTTAATAAACTGGTCACCTTTTGTTTGTTGATTGAGTCAGTCATTAGACATTCAGTGAGTAATATTAGAATGTGCTTTAAACATTAATTATGTACAAACAGCTTGCAGAGAATGAGTTGGTTTATACTAATAACAGTAACAGTTGGTAATTAGCAGTGAAAAAGCAAAACTATGTACCAGGTCTTGTTCTACATACTTTACATCTCTTGTCTGACAATTGCTATAGGTTCCTTTTTTCCTACTAGAAAATATATACCAAATATCCTTTAACTTAACGACTTCTTTCTTTTTAAGCAGCAAAAGAATATAAAAGAAAAGTTACATTATTTCTGTTGCTACAGAAGGGTAGAGTGTACATCCTTTCAGCATTTTGCTAGTTGTGTACTACCTACCATGATGGTGCACAGTTATTTCCTCAGGATAAGGATTAATGCTTACTCATCTTAGTATCTCTAGTATAAGTTTCCAGGAATGCGTTTAGAGAGCACTGGTTGTTGTTGTTGTTGTTTTTTCCATCCTAATCCTAATTTTATTTAACACAGTCTTATTTAACACAGTACAATGAAGTACTGAATGAAAACATTATCCAAATGTCTTCAATGTTATCTAAAATCCCACAGAGTTACAAAACTCAAAACAGAAATTTTATAGTGGTAATTGTATAGTAAAAGCTCTCTTCCTCCCAAAGCAGTGTACATATTGCCAGGATATACCACTGTAGCAGCAACAGTAGGTTATAATAATCCTGCAGAACTGGCTCTCAACTTGCTCGGTGATTTCAGAGAAAGGGAATCATAGAACATGATTGTGTTTCTGTTTGAACACATGTTAAAACCCAATCTTTTATGGCAGCTCAGATGGGTTAACAAGTTCTTCTTGGTGTTTGACCCTGGAGGTCAGAAGAGAACTACAGTAGGAGGGTAGGGACAGTCTAACAGGAATAGCATGGAAGTTTGCTTTTCCTGAAGATCCCCACAGAGCCACATGCAAGCGCCTGATCTGGCCACCAGTCTGACCCCAGGTCCTCTGAAATGAAAGAACCTTGCTCACAGGCTGGGACTACACTGCCACCTAGAGTCCTAACTGCCAGAGAAAGACTGGCATTCTCACTGTAGCTTTTCTATATGTAATTGCTCTTCTCTTCCTTTTTTCTATTTTCCATTAAGTATTTTATTTAACATTAAAAATTCTGTTGTTCTGTCCTTAGCACTAATAAGAGTGCAATTTATAATCTTTATCTTAGATTTAAAGAACTATAACCTTATACTTTTTAGGTAACTGAATGTGAGATATTTCTATCACTTCTGGTGAAATTTCTGGATGCAGATAAACCACAGTGGCTACGAGCTGTTGCAGTAGAATCAATACACAGACTCTGTGTGCAGCCTCAATTATTAAGGTAAAATCTCAATATTTTTGTTAAGTGTGTAGGTTAATATTTATGCTAACAGGAAGTATTTATCCCTAAATACTAATGATTTCCTAGGAAAGAAAATTGCATTTTCTATATATAGGGGAGAGGGGTAGACTTATAGGTGTTGAAAACAACTGGTAGATGGGTAAGACATGTGGTTAGTGATTGCATTTGTTGGCATTTGGTGATTAAGGTTCTTGGTATTCTTTGACAGTGGTCAGCAGAGTCCCCTTCCAGTGGCACATACCAGTTTTATTAAGGAAAAAGAAATTTGCATAGGCACAAATAGGCAGAGTATGCATTTTGAAAGGACAGGTTTATTAAGAAAAACACATGCCTTTGTAAACACAGGCTGGCAGTCTTGGGACATGATCTGCATTTTGCCAGAGTAGGACATCCTTAAATATGCTCTTTAGTGAAACTGAGGGATTTATAGCTTTGGAGTCAGTTTGGGTTGGTTTTCTGTAACTTGTCTTCTTTTCTGCCCCTACTTCAGATTCCTGGAAATCTGTAGTTTAAACAACTCAATAATCATCCCTACCAATATCCTGGTAAAGATGTACCTTCCTCCATCACTATCAATTAAAATTTACTGAGTTAAATGAAGCTAAGTTTTTTTCCAACATTGTCCTTTGACTTAAGTTAGTGAAATCACTCAAGTGTGTTGAAGTATTAAGTATAGCTTTAAGACTCGTTTATCAACATCACTTGTTATAAAAAATATTCGATTTTTTATATATATATATATTCAGTACTGTTCCCAGAAACATTTGAATTTATTTTACAGGTCATTTTGCCAGTCCTATGATATGAAACAGCATTCTACCAAGGTTTTCCGTGATATTGTGAATGCTTTGGGGTCTTTCATCCAGTCGTTATTTCTTGTTCCTCCTACTGGAAATCCTGTTACAGCAAACCAAGCTGGTAAAGTCTTATTCATATTTTTGTCTTTATACTTGGCCATAATTTACAGTATTCACTGTTCAAGATTATTTTCTAGAATTTCTCTGACTAGGGAAATTTGGATTACTGAGTAAATACATTAATAGTAACAACTTACACTTGAATATTTTCTCTCCCTGAGCAGCGTGTTTCTTTTCTTTTCTGATATACTTTCTGTCCCTCTAACTCTATAGGGACAAACATTTTTGCTTATCTTCATTTGATGTCTGTCTTTAAAGGGTTTGCTACCTCTTTTTAACAGAATTGGGGACTTGTTATACATTTGTTTGGAAATCAATCTATGGTTTCTTGTATTCTTTTCCACTCCTTTTTCTTCCACATTTTCCTATCTGATTAGGGTCTTTTTATTCTTTATTCCCACCTACAATAAAAATGATGCAGTGAAAAGTAAGTTACTAGTTTTGTTAGTGTTTTTACTTATTAGTACCACTTATGGGAAAAAAGAAAAATGTTTTGGGGAAACAGGGAGAGTTTCTAATAGCCAAAATAGAATTTAGACTAATTTATTGATATAGTATTCATTTCTGTAGTATGGTTCTTAATCAGGTGTTTGGATATTATTGATTTGTAACTAGTTAATTTGTCTTCATTTTCTTCCTCTTATTTATAGGAAACAATAACTCAGGTGCTCCTGTCTCAGCACCAACTAACTCTGGAATGCTGGGTATTGGTGGAGGTGTTACTCTGCTACCAGCATTTGAATATAGAGGGACTTGGATACCTATTCTAACTATAACAGTGCAAGGCAATGCTAAAGCCACCTAGTAAGTAGTAGAGGCATCAACTTGTACGGTCAGAATATTGGTGGGGATGATATTTTATTCTGAAGTGTTTTTCTCTCCATTACATTTTAAATTGTAGGCATAATAGTTTCAATGCATTTTAGAACTAATCTTCTTTTGCAATATTTTGAGAATTTTATCTAAAGCTCATTTTGTTTTCTTTTGTGTTATTTGTAGAGTCTGTTCATAGTATTATAAAACAAAATGATTTAGTGCAGCTTTTTTAATTTAAGTATATGTCTTGACTTGAGGCCCCTTGGACTTAGGTCTTCTAATACTAAGTTACCTTAAACAAACGAGTTTCCTTATTTATACAATGGTATTAGTAATAGATCTACCTTCAGGATTCTATATGGGAAAAATTATGTCTTTAGCTAATTGCATTATTAAAGCTTAACATATAGGTAGAACTTGTAGTTTAATTAAAAATGTCCAGTGAACTAGTCATTTCAATTCAACAAATTGTTTATTATTGATTTTTCTTAATTCTTAATAAAATATAGTACTTACAGTGACAAGGAAATCATTATCACATAGGATTAGCATTTCTGCAGTTAATATGAGGCAGTTATTTTGACTAATTTGTATGTGTAATTAAAACTATCCAGTGACAATAATGAAGAGCTGGAATATAAAGTAGAATTTCTCATTTGTTTAAATGATAAATTTGTAGATGTTCCTGTCTGCATTGTTTCATTATTTTTGGCATAATGGTTAGTAGACTTCCATTTGAGTTTCCCTGTTGCATTGGTATCTTTTATTCTTTCATTATGAGGGTCGGTAAAGAATGATTTTTACTATTTTCTTTGAAAGTATAGATATAAATCTTGATTGTATGCTCTGTCATTTTATTGAATTATTAAGTATGCAATAACTTAAGATATATGAAAACTTAAGATATATGACAAAAGTAGTTTTGACATAAGTATATGCTGCTGTGAACATTATGTTCTTTCGAGTTTCTTACCTATGACACCCTTCATAATTGGACTTGCAGAAGCTTCTTAACTTGATATTGTATTTTTTAAAAATGGGTTATGTTTTATCTAAAAGTAGAATTTATGTAGTAATTCTGAAAAAAACACTGAGACAATGAGAAAAAGAGTAGTCTTTGTTTTTGGTTCATAGTGTAAGTATAAAAAACAAATATAAATTGTCTTTTCTGTTAAGTATTCCAGTACTCAAAGTCTGTACCATAGTATTTAAGCACTAGAGTCCATTGTTTAGGATTTGGTTTAGATGCATTTTCACAAAAGTCATGTTTTTTTACTTCAAAGACTATCTTTCTATAGGACTGATTTGACTTTGTGGTACTTTATTTTAAAGAATATAGAGTCAGAGTTTCAGACATTGTATTAAGTCTTATTTTGTTTTGTATGTATTCACAGTGAAAATACTATTGGGTGAAAGAGATAAAAAATATTATTGGGTGAAAGAGGTCAAAAAATTACTAAGTAAATCATTGCAGTAGTGTGCCTTAATTTTTATGCTCAGTTTTTTAGAGTGCCTGGAAGGGAGCCTTTCTCCAAATTAATGTCCATTTACCTTTGCTATTCTATTAATAATAATTTCTGTAGTCTGCATATAATGGAAGAAGTTTTATATTTTTTCATCTTTATGGCTTCTCATTAGTGTTCTTATTTTTTTCACAATTTCAGTCTAGAGATGTTGGACAAAGTTGAGCCCCCAACTATACCAGAAGGTTATGCCATGTCTGTGGCATTTCATTGTTTGCTAGACCTTGTACGTGGAATCACTAGTATGATTGAAGGAGAGTTAGGAGAGATTGAAACAGAATGCCAAGTTATCACTGAAACAGCTTCTTCACCAACACAGTCATCAGAACAACAAGAATTACAATCAACATCAGAACAGATGGATAAAGAGATAGGTATAGTATATTATTTTGATTCTGCATTTCTAGTATTTAGTTTGGAAATTTAAAATTTATAAATTGTAAAAATAATGGGGTTCCTGTGTGTCCTTCACTCTGATTTCCCAGTTGTTAATGCTACTGTATTTATTATTCCATTTATATACATCACTGTTCATTTTTTCTGAACTGTTTGAAAATAAGTGATAGACATGATGCTCTCAAAGCTAGATTTCCTACATAACTATAATACAGTCATTCTCAGAGTATTATCTAATCTCACACTACTAAAGTTTTGTGTGTCATTCTATTGGTGGTCTTTGTGACCCTACATGATTTGGATTGAAGTTAAATTCATTCATGTCTCCTAAAGTCTAGAAGTTTGTTTTTATCTTTTTTGTCTTATATGACCTTGACATTTTTGAAGAATAGCCAATTTGAGTTGACTTTTGTTTCTTCATAGACAAATTTAGCTTGATTTTTTTTGTCAGGGCTATAATATAGAAATGTTACTGTGCAATACTTAGTATAACAACACATCAGGAAACATGCCATGTCAATATGTCTGTCTCATTAGCAGTGATAACTTCTGTCATTTGAATAATATACTTGCCTGGTTTCTTCACTGTGAAATTAATTACTTTTTGTGGATAGTCTGAGACTTCACTGTTAAAGAGAGCTTTTCCTTCTGCTATTTTTTTCATTAGTATGGATTGTTGAATTCCTGTTTTATTCAAAGGGATATAATTTGTGATGATCGTTATTTAGTTTGACACTCATTTGCCTTGAACATGACTAGTGGGACCTCTTTCAAGCTGATTCCTATATCCTTTTACCATACCTCCATGTCTTTTTGTCATCTTCTGAGCACTGCCTTGCTTTCTTATACAACAAAATGTTCCAGGGCCATCTTGGATTTTGGGTTTTCCAAGTACATCTTGGGTTTCCATCAGTTATTTTTCCAAGGAGTCTTAGCTCCTTTTAGTGGAGAGTAGTACCATGAAACTATATCCATGGGCATTAGGTATATGTATTGCTACTTGAATAGAAAAAAGGTGCACATTTAAATACCCATCTCTCTACATTTAAAAAGTATCAGTCAACCGGGCACAGTGGCTTGTGCCTGTAAGCTTCAACCTGTGAAGCGGCTGAGGCTAGGGATTGCAGGTTGAGTTCTGCTCAGGGCAACACAGCAAGACCTAGTTCCAAAAAGTAGCTGGGCATGGTGGTGCGCGCCTGTAATCCCAGCTACCTGGGAAGCTGAGGCTGGGGATTGCTTGAGTCTATGGTGCCACGGGCAACGGGAGCCTGAGGTTCCATGGGCAAAAATAGTGAGACCTAGTTTCAAATACATAAATAAATAAATAAGTAAGTAAACAAATAAATAAATAAAGTATCAGTATCTATATGTCAGATACCATGCGGTCACATCAAGTTCTCCAATTCTTAATACTGCATGGTTTATTTTTAATTTTTCATATTTGTGATTCCTTTCTCCAAAGTAAGACATCTGACTGTATTTCCTCAATGTATTTACGTAAGCTTGATTTCTTGTGTGTATATAAATCAACCTATTGCCTAACTCTTACTCTTAGCTGGTCACACATGCAGAAAATTTGGAAAGTGAAGAAGAAAATATAAAGTTAAATTATTTTTTGTATTTAGTATGCATATTAAAGATTATCAGTTAACATGTATGCCAAATTAACCTTATTGATATATATTTTTTGAGACTAGGTCTCACTATTTTTGCCTGTGGAACCACAGGCTCACGTTGCCCGGGGTACCACAGACTCAAGCAATCCCCAGCCTCAGCCTTCCAGGTAGCTGGGATTACAGGTGCACGCCACCATGCCTATCTAATTTTTTGGGACTAGGTCTTGCTACGTGCCCCTGGCAGGACTTGAACCGTGATCCCTGGCCCCGGCTTCCTAGGCTCCCATGTCCAGCCCTGAAATAATCTATTCTTTGTTTGTTTGTTTGTTTGTTTGTTTGTTTTGAGTCTAGGTCTTGCTATTTTTGCCGGTGGAACCGCAGGCTCTCATTGCCCGGGGTACCACAGACTTAAGCCATCCCCAGCCTCAGCTTCCCAGGTAGATGGGATGACAGGCGTGCGCCACCACACCCAGCTATTTTTTGGAACTAGGTCTCACTACGGGCCCCAGGCGGGACTCGAACCGCGATCCCTAGCCCCGACCGCTTCATAGGCTGAAGCTCACAGGCACGAGCCACCGTGCCCGGCTGAAATAATCTATTCTTAAGATTTCTTTAACTCTAAATATATAATGTGGTTTTTTAATTAATTTTTAATGCAAAAATGGAGAACAGAACCTTTTACTTAATAAAATCTTCACTCGTTTGACCACACCAGTACATTCCTTTGGTAGATCATACACTATTTAAATTTATAGTGTGGTTTTTAAGTTTGGATATCTTGTAACTACTACAGTTTTAGTATTTAGTAGTTGAGTTACTGAGGGAATATTTCATATACTTTCAAATAACTGGGGAGATTTTAGAATTTGACATATTGTCAAATACTGTGACATCTATAATTATCATTAAGTATTACATATTTTCTTCTTTAAGTTAGTAGAGCTGTTTGGGAAGAAATGGTGAATGCCTGTTGGTGTGGTCTACTTGCTGCACTTTCACTCCTTCTTGATGCCAGGTATTAATTCTTTGTAAGTTTTACACATGTGACAGTTACAAAAAAACAAACATTAAAATGGTTTACTTAAGTTTGTAGTAAAAATTATTTTTTAATATTGTTGTTTTTTTTGCTATCCCTCACCCCCCATCTTATCCTTGCCTTGTTCCACATCAGAATTATCACAGTGTTTTAATGGAAAGTGCAATCCTAAAATTACAGAATGCCTTTTTCAGTTTAGGTTTTGCAAGAATACTATTTTTAGTGATGATAATTACTTTATTCAATGTCCTTTGTTTCCCAGAGTTGTAGAACTTACTGATTTTGAGTATTTGAAGTTAAAAATGAGTTCTTCACCATTGTCTTCAACAATGAATATATATATAGATATATATAGCATACATTGCTTTTGCCCTGTTTAAAATTATCAGACATTATCTTAGTTACAGTCCTCTCTTAAGTATATTTTTTATAATATTTTTGTATCGATGTCTTAAAACTTTATTGAATACCTAATTCTACATCATGTTTGCATTATAGTCAAAAATAGCTTAATAAATAATATTAAGTACTTTATCTATTCAGCACAGATGAAGCTGCCACTGAGAACATTTTAAAAGCTGAACTGACTATGGCTGCTCTATGTGGAAGACTTGGGCTTGTAACTTCAAGAGATGCCTTTATAACAGCAATATGCAAAGGTTCCCTGCCTCCCCATTATGCACTTACTGTTTTGAATACCACCACTGCTGCCACACTTTCCAACAAATGTAAGACTTCGTCTTACTCAGAGCTCTGTTCATCTACTGGGGTGATAAGATGTAGGTCAAGATTATAGAAATTTTGTGTTCACTCCTCTACTGTTCAGTGAACTCTGAGAAATTAATGTCTGTGGGCTTCAGTTTCTTCCATCTCCTTTATAGTGTTTAGGTGGAGAGAACAATAACAATTTCAGACAGTACTCATAAGTAAGTTTAAAAGAATATCAATGGAAATTCTTTGCACATTACTGCATAACATTGAAATGGTGTTAATTTTCTTTTTAATGCAACTAGCAACACTAATGTTAGAATAAGTTAACTTTCAGATTTTTGTTGTTGAATGCTTTGAAAGCATTCAAGCTTGTTACATATCATATGAATATATTTCAGTATTAAAATGCTTCGTTTTCAAACTGAAAATGTGTTTGTCTCTAACTAGAAAAGTTTACTGAGAATAAATGTTCAAAATACTTCGTGTTCTAATTTTGTTTTGCTCATAAAGAAATCTCCCAAAGTTTTTAATTTATTTAGAAAATTATTTGATATTTGCTTACTTGATTTTTCCACCTCCCGAGTTTTAAAAATGTCTGAATATAATTAATATGCTAAAAGTGTCATAGTTGAACTTAATTTTAATCAGATGTTTAGTGTTTTAAAATACAACTATTTTGAATGCAATATATACCTGTAAAGGTACGTTTTATTTAGTTAGTTTTTCCTCTGTGTTCTAGCATATTCCATTCAGGGCCAGAGTGTTATGATGATAAGTCCATCGAGTGAGTCTCACCAGCAGGTTGTAGCAGTCGGTCAACCTCTAGCAGTCCAACCTCAAGGAACAGTAATGGTAAAGTACTTGTGCCTTTCTGGGTTACCAGTGATTTATCAAAGCCTTTTGTGGCATTTATTCTTGGGTTTACCACAATTTATTCTACATTTACTTACTTAACTAGAAGAAACTAGTTAATACTCTGTTGACATTATCATAACCAGCTATCATATCATAGTAACTTTTCAGCAAGTGAATTTGTTCTGAATAAAACCATCCAACTCTATTTTTTTAATATTTTTATTTTCTTCTTTAAAATTTTTTCAAGAATTTGCCGGGCATGGTGACGTATGCCTTTAATCGCAGCCTATGGAGCGAGGCTGGAACTAGAAATTCCTTGAGTCCGCGGGTTCGAGACCCACCTGGGGCAACATAGCGAGACCTAGTCTCAAAAAATAGCTGGGCGTGGTGGTGCACACCTGTAACCCAGTTACCTGGTGCGTTTCCCTGGGCAAAATAGGGAGACGTAATCTCAAGAAAATAAATACATAAAATAATAAATTTAAGAACTTAATGCTGTTTTTTTACAGACTTTACTTTCAAGAATGCATAATAGTTCTTACAAATACATTCTTTTTTGAATATAGCTAACTTCCAAGAATATCCAGTGTATGAGGACTTTGCTTAACTTGGCACACTGCCATGGGGCTGTCCTTGGGACATCATGGCAACTTGTCTTGGCAACTCTACAGGTATGTTGCTGTCTCTAGGTCATATCAATGTTATTTTTATGTCTGAGTGCTACAATTTAAGCAGTGCCTCTTGGTGATTTAGGGCAGCCCTAAAGAATGATACAGTAAGTATAAAAAGTTGGAAAGAAAAAAGACAAGGACCATAAAGTGATGAAATCCTTCTCAAAATAGCTTTAAGTGCTACTGCCTATGCTTGATGTAACAAATATTTTGTATGAATATTAATTAATGATTTAAATTTAGTAACTGAAAGTCTGTTGCTAATTTTATTTTTAGTTATTAGAAGTTAGTACTGTTTTCTAATTTTGCTTCTTAGAATTACTATGGTTTTAATAAGTTTCTTTGTTTCAATTTTTTTTTTATAGCATCTTGTGTGGATTCTAGGATTAAAGCCAAGTAGTGGTGGTGCCTTGAAACCTGGAAGAGCTGTAGAGGGACCTAGTACAGTAAGCTCTAATCATTTTATTATCTAATCATTTTATTATCTAATCAGTGCTTCCCCAAAAATTCATGTTACATTCAGTTTTATTCTTCTTTTAGGTTCTAACAACAGCAGTGATGACAGATTTACCAGTGATTTCCAACATACTTTCAAGATTATTTGAAAGCTCACAGTAAGGGACAGTTTCTCAAAATTGATAGAAATTATTATTTTTAGCTGTATTTTTGATTACTGTCTTATTTCTTCATTTTTATCTTAGGTATCTTGATGATGTATCATTGCATCATTTAATAAACGCACTTTGCTCCTTATCCCTTGAAGCAATGGATATGGCCTATGGAAATAATAAGGTGTGATATTTTACCTTACCATTTTAAATAGGCCTGGAAATCTGTCATTTTTATAAATGTTATATAATTCCTATGCACATCCTGGTTAAAATAAGAAGAAAATAAGAAAGAAGAGGAAATAATACTAAGGAACATTTATGGAACTTATGTACTGGGCATTTTCTGACAATGTACATTGTTTCTGTACTTTATGATCATCATCTGATAGGTTAAAATATTTAATAGAGATGGTAATTTATTCAAGATTGTATAGCTATTAAGTGGTAGAGCTAAGATAAGAGTCTAGGCTATTAAAACCTCACAGATGTCAGTCTTACCCACTTGATGATATTGTTTCCAGTCTTACAAATTTTTCTATGACAAAATTTTTGTGTACTTAAAGATCAGCACATCTAGGAAGTATCAGGCTGACCATATTTGTCTTAAATCTCCTTTGTACTTGGTTCAGTGACTTCTATCAAAGAAAGATATCAAACATTTCCATGTTACATTCTATCAGCATTATAAAAGTGTTGAGTATATAAAAGTAAATTTTTTCTTTAAAAAGTATTATTATAATTTGCTTTTTAAATTTTACTTACCCTTTAATTGCCTTTTTAAATATAGTTAAATACTTCATTGTATTTTCCGATAGTTAATCTCCATCTGAAATTGCCATCCATTAGAAAATTGTCAAAATTTTAGACTGCTGGTTTTGCGATTGAGCATGTTTTTCCACATTTCTTCATATTGTGTTAATATAGTTGTCCGCTGAGTTTGTCACTGAAATGGTTCTTATGGGCCAAGTACTTCAGTTTAGTCACTAATTTAGCTATCTTTGTTTATATACTGATTCCCTTTATGGCTGTGAAATGCCAGCAGTTGAGGAGATGAATTTACCTTCTGTCTCTGCTACTTTTCTATTAAGGATTGTAACCTATGACTTAATTTACCTTGAATTACCTCCTTTATACCGTTTATCTACATATTATACTGAGAGTTAGGGCTTAACATCAACTTTAGGAGGAAAACCCATAGTAAGAGTGCTTCTTTCCTTCTGATTAGAAAATTAGCCATTCTTTGTGTTTAGTATGATTTGAATTTTTACTTTTTTCCCACTAGCTCATTCTCTTCCTGGCCATATTAGGAACTGTTCTAAATTCTTGAGGGTAGGTAGAAAAACATGTCTCATAACTGAGGTTTTGTTATATTTATTGCTAATATACTTATATATTAATTACAGTTACTCTGGAAGGTATTTATAGTTTTATTCATGGTGTTGTGCTTAAAGTTATCCTTAAAATATCAAAATGCAATGTGTTTTCTCCCTAGGAACCATCCCTTTTTGCAGTTGCCAAATTGTTAGAAACTGGTCTAGTTAACATGCATCGAATAGAAATTCTGTGGAGACCTCTAACTGGTCATCTGCTTGAGGTAACTGCTTCTTCAATATTCTATTTATGTTTTTGTTAAGAATAAGATGTACACATTGAATTAGTGAGTTAGCTAACATGATAATCATGCAAAATATTGCTTTTAACTAATTTTCCTGTTTATTTATAAATTTTATTAAAGGCTAAAGCTTTATAGTAGTTGCCTTGGTGGAGAATAAGGCTGCCTTTTGGCGAATAATGGAATATATCAGTGAAATCTGTGACATCTACGGCAACAGTTGTCTTGGGACCCTTTCCTTTTATTATAATCTTTAGATCACCTTAGTTTCAGCTAATTTTGAATCTTTAGATCATCTTAGTTTTAGCTCCTTTGGAAACTGCAGGACAGTTAGCACTAAGAGTTAGTAGTAAACACTGCTTTTGTATGGCTATTTCTACAAAGAGAATACCTGCTTGGTTTCACTTGATTATAGATAGTGCCAGGAAATTTTATCTGGATGCATATTCTGGATATGTATTCTCTTATGTTCTGGTTGGGATGATTCATAATAATTAGTTACTTGTTACTAACAGCTGCTTCAGTCAGTATTATGTTTGTGCAGTTTAGGTTATCATGATCATTTTAAAGCAGAGAAAGGTGTTATTTTTAATACTATCTAGTAGGCTTGCAACCACCACTATCTTCTTCTCCCTCCTTTACTTGATGTCACTTTTATGAGTTATTAAAGGGTATATACAATTTTCTTACATTCTCATAAAGTGACAAAAAGTTTTAAAATTTTTAACACAGTATTTGATTATGAGGATAGACTTAATTAGGAATCTAATTATGAACTTGCTTTTTTTTTTAAATTCTGGCATTTTACTTTTATTAAATCTTTTCTGTGACATAATTTCACCTTTTATCTTCTGTCTCTCTATTGCTTCCTTTGCTCCTTATTCAGAAGGTAAGCTTACTTACATTTTGGATCTAGTTTTCCCTTCTGTCTTTCATGATGGGCATTTGATACAGTTTTTGAAATGTGAAAGAACAGAAAATGCAATGCTTAAATTCTTAAGATTAATGTGTGATGTGTAATTTAAGTATGCAAATTAAATATTTAATTTTTTGTTCAACATGTATGTTTTAGGTTTGCCAGCACCCAAACTCTCGAATGAGAGAATGGGGAGCAGAAGCTTTAACCTCACTTATTAAAGCAGGATTAACATTTAACCATGATCCACCACTTTCACAAAACCAGGTAAATTACCCTGAGTTAATAAATTGCATAAAATTGTTTTCCTATTCTAAAAGTTTCTCCTTCATTGAAGTGCTAAAGCTTCTTTTTGGGGCCATATTTTATTCATTTCCTTTGCTTTTGTACTTACCTGTCATTACTCTTGTACTTACCTGTCATTATTCTTACATGAAGAGAAAAATTAGTGGCACAGTAGATTTTTATTTTTAAGTAATTGTAAAAGCTGTTTTATACTGAGGAGTTTCCTTTTGTCATGAGTCCTTTTTCCTTTCATTATCTTTCACATAAATCTTACACAGTGTTTAAAAAGCCCACCAATGTTTTATTGTTTAAGATTAAGTAGGAATGGGACACTTAGTTACTATATTACCCTTATTATCTTTTAGTATTGTGATTGTATTCTACAAATTTGCTCAACATTTTTGAATGTATATTATGTTCAAAGGTAGTATTTTAGCTCTTGGAAAAGAATTATAAACAAAAGTAAATAGTCTATTTATAGATACAATATTTTAGTGATTTTTTTACATTTTGGCTGCCATAATTTTTAAGGTTTTTCTAAAGAAAACCCTTATCTGTATCCTCAGCGTTCATCTTAATGCATGGTACGTAGTGATGGCTTAATAAATATTTGTTCATTAAATAAAACAGATAAATGAATCCTTGGAGAGAACAAGTTTTACTACTAAGCAAATTTTTCAGATGCTTAAAGGGAGTCAAACTGCCTCTTTTTTCTGCAGATTTCATGGTTTTTATTATTTTTGTTCATTGGTAGACGTCATAATTTTTAAAAAAATTGGAAATGATACTGAACCAAGAATATCGAGAATTTTAAATTGAAACACATGTACTGTGCATTAATAGAGTAAGTGAAGGTAATTAGAAACAGAATTGTTTTTTTCTCTCTAGATACAGTAAGTATATGTAGATACATTTTCTTTAGTGAGATTCAATTCTTTATAGGTCTATAATTTTTTATCTTTTAACATAAGTTGCTTCATTTATTCTGAAATCTAATGTCTTGAAGATTGGTTTTTATTTTCCCTTATTGAAATGTGTATACATGAAAAAATTATATATATGACAAACTTCTGATGATTACTGTCAAAAATCATATTTGGCATTTATTTAAAAAATTTCTGTTGACATTTCAGTCTCAGTGAAGGTAAATTTAAACTTAAGGTAAATTTAAACCCAGCTTTGGGGGCATCTTTTCCTAATGATTTTATTTTTCCCTTTTCAGAGGCTGCAGTTGCTTTTATTGAACCCATTAAAGGAGATGTCCAGTATTAACCATCCAGATATTCGACTCAAGCAATTAGAATGTGTCTTGCAGATTCTGCAGAGTCAGGGAGATAGTCTTGGGCCTGGATGGCCATTAGTACTTGGAGTCATGGGAGCAATCAGAAATGATCAAGGGTAGGTATTTGAAATTAACATTCAAGAAATGAGAAACATTAAAAAGCTTTCTTCCCTAAGATTTTGCAGTAGTGGTAATTTTTTTAGTGTGTCCTTTCTGCTTAAGTGTAAGCTCTGGTGTAGTTTTCACAACCTTAACCCTATGTGGTTAGAGGGAATTATTGGAGTTCACTTGTGTTTTAAAAGAATAGAAAAATTGCTATTGACATTATATAAGAATACGGAGTTCTTATTTACAATATAAATGTACCAGTCTAAGAAATTTTGTAATATTTGCAAAAATTGGACTTTGTTTTGTTAAAATAAGTATTAACATGTGAACTAGCACTGAGGATTTGACCTCCTTGCATATACTGTAAGTATATAAAAAAATATATGTAATATTCTGTGCCTCGTATGGTTCAGAAACCATGTTTCTAGTTATTCTGATTGCATAATACCGCCTGCTCTTTAATTAGAATCCTACAGAAAAAGCAGCCTTATTATTAGGATTCAAGTGAAAGAGTAGTTTGGTATACTGCAGAAAACTAGGACTTCAATGGAGTAGGCTAATTATGAGCTGTTTGGATAAATTGGGAATCATTTTATGATGTTAATGTAAGATTGATGTGATCTTCTATGCACTTGAGGTTTATCACTGTGACAGCAGCATGAAGGGGAGATTGAGAAATGATTCTGCAGTGCTCTCTAAAAATGAGAGGAGATGAAGCTCAGCTTTTTAATAGGTTGATTGTATGGAGTAAATAGGAAAAAGAATCAGGAATGATGCCCAGAACGGTACTCTCATTAGGGAATATAGAGGGAAGAACAAATTGGAGAGACTCTACACCTATTTAATTTAAGGTAGAACCATTGTGATGGAGATATTTAACAGACATTTGGATGTATTTGTCTGCAGTTCTACAGCAGGACATATACTGTCATCTTTTTTTTTTTCTTTTTTCTTTCTTTTTTTTTTTTGAGACTAGGTCTCGCTATTTTTACCCATGGAACAGCAGGCTCACGTTGCCAGGGGTACCACTGACTCAAGCAATCCCCAGTCTCAGCTTCCCAGGTAGCTGGGATTACAGGCATGCACCACCATGCCCAGTTATTTTTCAGGACTAGGTCTTGCTGTGTTGCCCCAAGCAGTACTCAAACCACGATCCCTAGCCCCAACCGCTTCATAGGCTGAAGCTTACAGGCACGAGCCACTGTGCCTGGCTCTGGACTTACACTGTCATCTTAATGACTCATTTAGGAGTTTTACTTTTTTGAATTCTATAAGATTTGTTTGCATTTCTTTTTTTCTTGCCCTCTGAGTGTTCCTCACCCCTTCCTCCCTCCTCTACCATCCTCCTCTTGTCACTCCATCATTTCTTTCACTGTCATTAATCAATTGTTAGTCCATCAGATTCTTCCTTTTCTTTTCTAGAGTAGTGTCCTTTTGCTGGGATACAGCGGCCTGTTCTTAGTTTTCCAGATGTATCTTGGTTACAGGTAGCCAGTTCATGCATATTTGTATTCTTTCAGTGCCTCCTCCTTTTTATTGGGCATCTCTTCAGACCAAATTTCTGTTACAAATTGCTGCTTCTTTGCTTTGTAGTTCAGTCTCTGTTTATTGGGAGTATTTCTCCTAGGCAGTGTCACATAGAAAGCTTTTGATCAGGATAGGCTCTGGTGGATGGTTGATTAGGCTCGTTGTGGGGCCGCTGCCCTGTGTCTGTGGCTTTCCTCTCCTCATGAGATGGGAGGGTGGCTAGCTTGCACTGATGGCATCTCTGAACTGGAAATTCCTTTCCCATCTGTGGAAATCTCATGGGTGGATTTCTGAGACATTTGCCATTGTATTTGGTGTCACAGCCCCCTGGATCTGACATGTATGTTTGTCCTGGGCACCTCCATCTTCATTTGTATCTGCTGCCAAATTAGTGATTTTGTTGTTCCTGATGAGGATTGACTGGTTTTGGAGCAATCCAGAGGGGATGATGATAACCTTCCTTCCCCTAACCTCATTCCTTCCCCCACATTGGCCCATGCGCCCATCTCCCCCCCCCCCCCCC
>PVHY01003468.1:0-65140 GCA_004024945.1 Uropsilus gracilis | reverse complement strand
TCTTACCCCCAATTCCAGTTCATTTAGGTGTTTTATATGATTTAAGATACTGAAGACTAAAGAAAAATTGTTTTTTCATACTCATTTGTAGTATAAATTTATCGTATGTAGTACAAAATATGATGTGGGAAGAGATTAGTCATAGTTTAGATCAAGCTGAAGTTTCTTCTAGACTACAATGCAGTTATAAAATAGGACATTGTTAAAATTAACAAAGTATAAAATACAAGGATAAAATTAATACAAGTAAAGCACTTAGAAAGTATAGGGTATAATGAACATTTAATAGATGTTAGCTATTATAATTCATTTTCATTGTTTTTCACCACCAAAACTCTGTAAAACCAAATACTTCATATTCTCTTAATTTGAAGTTCAAAATAGTAGTATTTACAGAGTATTTTATTTTTTAATATAATTCAGGGATTAGAATTTTACTCCTCCATATTACATATATTTCACTACCCCTCTACCCAACCACCTATGTCCATGCCTGATCCACTAACTCCTCTGTGTCCCCACATTCTTTTAAGTAACCACAAAAATTTTTATTAAGACTTGATTTTGCTATATTTTACCAGTATATGGTTTTTGATTATTTGTATTCCACAGATAGATTGAAACCATCTGGTGTCAGTCTTTTATTTCCCAACTTATTTCACCAAACATAATCACTTCAAGTTTGTTAAGCCTCAAACAATACTATTTAGAACTTTAAATCAGATATAAAATACAGATAAAAGAATGAGGAGCTCATCTTCAGTCAGTAAATTTTGTGTATTCACTATGATAGGCACCATGCTAGGTAATGGCATTCAGTACTGAAAAAGTTGCTATAACCAATTTCCCTTCTCATTCAATGCTTTAAAGTTTATTTGTCGGGTTGATGCAAAATGCAAATAGAAGTAATATGTTAATGTATTTTTCTTTTTCAATCCACTGTTTTTATATATTTGTGAGATTCTTTGATCTCTTTTCTATTACATATGTGAATGTAGAAGTACTAAAAGATTCATATCAGGGAAGATTTTCTTGCTCAAATTCTCTAATAAAATTTTGATTATTTCGGACTATTACAAGGCATATATTTTTACTTTTGTTTCTTGTAATTGCAAGGATATAATTTTCTTTCCTTTTTTATTTTTAGAGAATCTTTGATACGAACTGCATTCCAGTGTCTTCAGTTGGTTGTTACAGATTTTCTACCAACTATGCCTTGCACTTGCCTACAGATAGTGGTAGATGTTGCAGGTAGCTTTGGACTTCATAACCAAGAACTTAATATTAGTTTAACTTCCATAGGCTTATTGGTAAGTTTTATTGCCGTTCTGTTAAGCTATTGAGAGTGAATGTTAAACAAATGTAAGTATACTTTTGGCCTTAAAGGAATTGTTTTAAGTAATAAACTTATCTTGCATAAAGGATTAAATGATATCACTTAGGAAATAATAACAAGATAGTTGGAATAATTTGATATTTAGGTTAAGACTTGGCTTTTTACAAGGTTATGAAAGAATTTAGTATACAAATTAGTATAAACATGGGAAATAGTTGACTCTAGTGTGGTTAATTGATTTTCAATATTACTTTGATAGCAACATTTTCATATACCACTTATTTCATAAGTAAACTTTAAAAAAAAAAGACCTAGCAGTGGTAGCGTGCACCTGTAATCCAAGCATTGGGAGGCAAGATGACAAGAATCGTAAGTATTTATGTTAGGACAAGATTTTTCCTCTAAATTCTCTGGTTAGACAGAGACAGTTGACAGAGGAAGAAATGTTTCATTGTGATACATTCTATTAGAAAAGGCCTATATGGAGTACTTTTTTGATATTTTATTCTAAAAGGCAAAATAGTCATGTTGCATTTTTATTTATTTATATGATTAAAGTAGAATCAATAAAGTATTATTTTTCTGTTTTTTTGACTTTTTAGTGGAATATTTCTGATTATTTTTTCCAAAGAGGGGAAACTATTGAAAAAGAATTAAATAAAGAAGAGGCAGCACAACAGAAGCAGGCAGAAGAGAAAGGAGTGGTTTTAAATCGACCATTCCACCCTGCACCACCATTTGATTGCTTATGGTTATGCCTTTATGCAAAATTGGGTGAACTCTGTGTGGATCCTCGCCCTGCTGTCAGGAAGAGTGCAGGGCAAACTCTGTTTTCTACAATTGGTGCACATGGAACTTTATTACAGCATTCAACATGGCATACTGTTATTTGGAAGGTACTGTAAAATAGTTTTTAGTGGAGCTGTGCCTATATACTTTAAAATTAAACTTATCCTATTCATTTTTAAGAAGGAATTTCCATCTGTACATTTAACAAAACAGAAAGTGTTAACTTTGTCATATAAAGTTATATCTCAACAGAGAACAAATTAAATATTAAACTATCTCTGCTTGTCTCTGATTCCTCCCTCTGTCCTTCCCTTTCCCCCCTATGTTCCCATATGGTAAAGCCAGTTTTTGCTGAACCACTATAATTTAATCAAATGAGAATTTTATAAATAAAAGAATATTAACAGCAGTGAACTTTGCTTGCTGATTCACTATAAAAAGTAATCTAAATTGATAAATTCTGTTTATTAAATATATAATTTTAATTTTACCTTTATTATTTTCTTTTATCCTCTTGTTAAAACTTTCTTACAAAGTCAACAGCTTACGCCTTCTTTGCTAAAAGGCTCTTCTTTTTTTTTCCCCATCTGTTTCAATGTTATAAAATCCTACTTATAAGCCTTTCACTGCTTTTTTGAATTTTTGAGATCAGTTAAATTTGACAGTGGCAGCATAGTAAACCTAAATTGCATTGAATTATTTTCAATTTAATGAAAATAACTCTAAAAGATATTCTTTAAAAATTAATGTATATTCCCTCATAAAAATAATTAAAACCCCACTAACACCTCTGTCTTCTCTTTCAACTCCATTCTTTGGCTCCTTTTCAGATCACAAACATGTATAAGTCTCCTTTATTGTTTCAAAACAAACTCATATTTTCTCTGATTCTTGTTTTCCTTTCAGACAGCTTCATTGTTAATCTTGGTGTCTGATTCTCAGCATTTTGTTTTCCTTCCCTGCATTCCCTTATTCCTGGTAATTTGACTTCTGGATTATTCTACTTCAGGCTCTTTTAATGCTTAGTATGTAACAGAATCATGTAGAAGCCTTGTTTAAAGCTCTATGTGATTGCTGTGCTGAACTATGATCACCTACTCCCCTGAGTTTCTCATTTCCCCTCCCCCTGATGTGGGGCCCGATAATCTGTATGTTTATGAAGATTCTGAGTGATGCTAATGCTGCTAGTTCTGAGACCATATTTTGATAAGCACAGAAATTGTTAATAGTCTATAGGTGAACTTCTAATTGCTAGGGTTTTTGCTCTTTGTTCAGTCATTAACCTTCTCATTTCTTTGGTTAACATTTAACACTTGATTATTTCTTCCTTTCTCTTCCCGTGACTTAACAACATGCTTCTGTTTTTCTGTTCAAATTTTATTTTTGCTCCGTTTCTTCTCAGTCTTTTAAATGTAAAATTCCCCAAATCCCAAATGCTTCCTGCTTAATATTTTCAAACATTCTCATGTAGTCCTAAAGGCTCAGTTGTAAAGTCTATCCAGATGTCTCCTGTAATTGTTCTTTTTTTTTGCCTGAATCCCTCTTAAGCGTCATTCCTTTCTTGTTCTTTTACCCCATACTTTATTGACATCTCAACTCAGCATTTGTTAGATAATACTCTATCTAGTTTATTTTAGTTTTCTGTATTTCATGATCTCAAGGATAAATTTAATAATAATAACTTCTGATGTTTGATTTCTTTTAATATACAATGATTGATCAAGTTGACAGGTAAATCCTAATATCCTATGCTGTTACTTAAGCTATGTTACCAGTATTTTTTATATTTGTTTCTATAAATATTTAGGTTCTCTTTCATCTACTTGATCGAGTTCGAGAGTCTTCTACCACTGCAGACAAAGAAAAAATTGAGTCTGGAGGTGGCAATATTCTCATTCATCATTCACGGGACACAGCAGAGAAGCAATGGGCTGAGACATGGGTTTTAACGTTGGCTGGAGTAGCAAGAATATTCAACACTAGAAGATACTTACTGCAACCTTTAGGTATATATACTCCTCCCCCCTCCCCATGATACAAATTATTCATATTAAAAGACTTGTGGAAGATATAGACATTCTTTTAAAGTTCATGTGCAATCCTGCTACCCAAGAATAATGTAATTTAACTCTAAGTCTTTTTATTTGTGTAGTGTGAATGTGATCGCATACTTCTTCATTTATTTCATTGAGATAGCATGTAATATTTACCTAAGGTGATCTAGTCTATAGGGGATACAATCATGAATAAACGCACACTATCTGGGGCATGAAGGACAACTAAATATACATAAATAAATGCTAAATTGCTACAAAAAGAAATGCTAAATAGGCATAATAGGTGAATGCATAATAGGCCTTTGACTAGACCAATGAAGTTCTGAATAGCTTTTACCTGGGATTTGAAAGATCAGTAGTTGCTCCTGAGGCAAGATAAGATGAAGTGGGAAGATCCTTATAGAGAGAAAGGTTGTGTAAAAGAGGCCAACTATGGAGAAAGGGGATGGTAAGGACCTTAGTGTGCTTGGAGGTCTAGAATGAAGAGAACAAAGAAAAGTGTGAAGTTACAGAAGTAAAAGAAGCAGATCATGCAGAATTTTGGAGGTCATGTTCAAATGTTAGGACCTCATCCTAAGAGCAGTGAAGAAACCACTGACAGGTTTTAAGTCATAATGGAATATGATCAACTATACTGTTCAGAAAGTTTGTTATGTGTGGAATGGAATGGCATCAAGGAAGTATGACTGGCTGGGAATTTGTTGTTTGTGTAGATCAATAAATGGTTGTTACCCCTTCCCCCCTCTACTCAAGACATTTGGCAAAGCTTGTGGCCATATTTGGTTGACATGAGAGGGAAGGGTCAGGTGCTACTGGCATTTGGAAGTAGAGGCAAATGATGCTATTTATTTTATAATACATAGGATAGCCCCCACAACAAAGAATTATCTTATTCAGAATGCCAACAGTACTGATTGAGAAATCCCTCTGTAGGTTATAATATTTTGAATTCTGGTGGTAGTGATGGGGGTATTAGAGGAAAGTGTACAGAAATAATTTCATGCATAATTTTGAGCATGCAATACATATTATTTTTGTTTGACTTTTTCCTTCTTTACACAATTTTTGTCATGTTCTTCATGTATCTTTTATCAAAAACAAGTAGTTTATGGTGTCTTACCCATTTTATACCTTAGGAATTTATACAGACACACACTTAAATCTTAGTTTTCTGTTTTGTTCTCTTGTAAAATTTACAAACAATAAAATTCTCCAATCATACTATATATATATATATATATATACTCAATCAGTATGTATATATATATACACATACTATATATATATATATATATATATATATATACACACACATACACACTGAATTTTTACAAATTTCCCTTCCTTTTTATACCTCCATAATGGCTGCTTTTATTTTAAAAGCTAAGAATACTAGATAGGGTTTTTTTTGTTTGTTTGTTTGTTTTAATGAAGACAAGGTAGTTAATGTAGCTTTTATAGCTTTATTTATTTGAAGAGCAGGAAATAATTTTTGTTATTATTTCAGAAAAATGTTCTTATTTTTAACTTAGCCAAGTAAAAAGTATAGTTATACCCATGCTTTTAGAAGGTCAACTTTTTCCTACACATAGATTTTTTTTTAATAGAGGGATTTTAGGATTTACCCTTCTGGCATATAATACTAGAAATCTCAGAATAGATAACCATTATGGTTGGCAAATACAGTGTTTCATCTAACTTCCAATGAACTGAAAAGTTTCATGTACTAGCAACAAGTAGATTGTTTTGTTTGACTGTTTTGATAGTTTTTAAATGTAGTTTGTTGAGACTCTTTGAAGAATTTGTGTTTTTTGTTAGAGGTGATGTATATTTCAATTTTTAATTTAAAAAAATCCAGGGAATAAGTAGTCTGTAACTTGGAGTTGTTATAGTTTGTCCTATATAGATAGAGCTTATTTTTTTCATACTAGACCTACTTCGAATGCTTCCTAATTAACTGAATGCTTCCTCAGGCATTCTTTTTTAAAAACTTAGTCATTCATATCCCTTTGTGAAGTGGAGATCTTTAAATCTTGGATATTTATGTATTTCATAGACTACCTTAGAAAACTCAATTCCTTTGATTTTCCGTTATTAAGTGCAAATTAATAATTGTTGCTATTAACAAATTATTGGATTAAATTGTTGTAGAAACAAAATTTTTGCTGGAATTCATAGAATCAAATTAACTCTGACTATAGAGTGCTTCATTTCAAATAGGCTTGCTTGGTCAGAGGTGCTGAGCAAGAGATGAACTGATCAGTAGAAACCAACCACTATCATTCATCCTCTGCTCTGCTGATGGTGGACAGAGAACCTAGTTTCACATGTGAGAAACATGTTTAGACTTCTTATTACAGAACAGTCTGTTTTTTATGGTGCACTTTCTCTGTAGCTCATCAACTGTATCAATTACTTAAATACTAAAACAAAGTGTATGGTTAAGATTTTAAGGTATATGACATACTTAAAAATTTAGGCCTATTAAGAAACAAGTATCCTGTTATTAAAGTTGTAACTTTACCAATATTCTTAAGGATGAGGCCAGACATAGTGGCGCGTGCCTGTAAGCAGTTGAGTCCCGCCTGGGGCAACATACCGAGAACTAGTCCCAAAAAATAGCTGGGTGTGGTGGCGCACGCCTGTAATCCCAGCTACCTGGGAAGCTGAGGCTGGGTATTTCTTGAGTCTGTGATACCCCAGGCAACGTGAGCCTGTGGTTCCACAGGAAAAATAGTGGGACCTAGTCTCAAAAGAGAGAGAGAGAGAGAGAGAGAGAGAGAGAGAGAGAGAGCCTTTTACTTAAGCCTTAGTAAAGGCAGATGATAATGAATACATAGATATCAATGAAAAGCTTTTGTTTCCATCCTCAGAACTTTTTTGCTACCGTAGGCAAAAAGTACTAGGATATAATATAAATACATATATGTACAATTTTAGAGACGGTTTTTTTTGTTGTTGTTTCTTGAGAGGGAAATCTGTATTTTTTTTATGGCAGTGATGGGAAGATTAAAAAGCTCTTTAAAGTTAAAGCTTTTTTGTTTTACTTTAATAAGTGGACATATTTCTTTTTTATATTTATTTTATTGAGCTATCATTGATCTATAGTATTGTGTATGAATTAGGGAAATAGGTTCACAGCTCTTCAGATCTGTGTTACCATACCATATACATGGTAGTTTCAATTCAGCAGTCATAATTCTAGGGTTTGTTTTGGTTTAGTTTTGTCTTTTCCTTTGTTTTGTTTCTCTCTCTAAATATGAGTGAAATCATCTGGTATTAGCCTTAAAGTTTTGTTTTTAAGAACAGATTCTTCAGGCCAGGCGTGGTGGAGCGTGCTTGTAAGCTACAGCTTGTGGAGTCGCGGCTGGGACTTGGGATCGCAGTTCGAGTTCCACCTGGGGCGAGACCTAGTCCCCAAAAAATACCTGGGCATGGTGGCATGTGCCTGTAATCCTAGCTACCTGGGAAGCTGAACCTGGGGATTGCTTGAGTCCGTGGTACCACGGACAACATAAGCCTGCGGTTCACGGGCAAAAATAGTGAGACCTAGTCTCAAAAAGAAAAAAAAAGATTTTTCTTTGCTATATCTTATTTTCTGGGTGTCCTTTTTTCTTGTATCTGGAAAAAAATATTCTTTTCTTGATTTTTAATGTGATTTTCATTTATATTGTTAATACTTTAGTACCCAATTTTTTTCTAGTTCTGTAGGATTCTAAGTGAAAAATAAAGCAATAGACTTTAAAATGTCTTTAAGAGTAAGGTAAATTTTTATAACTTAGGTAGTGATAGATTTCTTTCTCTTTCTCACATAGGAGATTTCTCAAGAGCATGGGATGTTCTTCTTGACCACATACAATCAGCAGCACTCAGCAAAAATAATGAAGTATCTCTGGCTGCACTGAAAAGCTTCCAGGAAATTTTACAGATTGTGTCTCCTGTTAGAGACTCAGATAAGCCTGAGACTCCCCCTGCAGTTAATGTACCTGTGCCTGTCCTCATAGGATCCATATCAGGGCCTGGCCTGAACAGGCCATTTGTAAGAACAGATTCCATTGGAGAAAGACTTGGAAGATATAATAACACTGAGCCCCCTGTAATTGCTGATGAACTTGAAGATTTGAATCTCTGGTGGGCTGCGTGGAATACGTGGTATAGAATTGGATCTGAAAGCACTAAGCCTCCTATTACTTTTGATAAACTAACCTTTATTCCCAGCCAGCCTTTTCTTACAGCTTTAATTCAGATATTTCCAGCTCTTTACCAACACATAAAAACTGGTTTCAACATGGATGACTTGCAAAAGTTGGGAGTTATATTGCACAGTGCTGTTTCAGTTCCAATAAGTTCCGATGCATCCCCTTTCATTCTTCCATCTTATACTGAAGCAGTTTTGACAAGTTTACAGGAAGCTGTCCTTACAGCTTTGGATGTTCTTCAGAAGGTAATTTTAGTGACTGTCTAAACAATATTGTATATGATTACCTGGAATTTTGTATTTTGGGGACAAATTCTTTATCAAGATTGTTGTATTTGTATACTTTGTATAAACTTGTAAAGATCCAGTTATCTTAAAAATTTAGTTTTTGTGATATATTTAAAAACCTAATTCATGTTAGCTTTGAGAATCTAAGAAATTGCCTACAGCCTCTAGTTTCTGTTCACTGACATTTTTTATTTGTTCATGTAACTTCACAAGAAGATATACTTTTTAGAATAAGTTGAGTATTTCTATGATGAGAAAACAAGCAATATGATTACATTTTTAATATGCATTTTAATTTAGTTCAATTGTGGGACACCTGTATTTTAAAAAAGAAATAAATTTATAAAGTATTTTTTCTCACAGAAATTTTAAAAAGATATTTTACCTATGTATTTTTTACTGCAAAAAATTATTAGAGCAGAACTAGATTTTGACTTATAGGTAATGTACAATTTAATGGTTGTTTTATATCTACCCAGAATGGTAGGTACTTTCACAGTAAGAATGTGGTTTCTGTTGTAGAATAATAATTCTTACTTGCATATGGAGGAAGTGAGCTGATAGTAATTCCTTCATCTTTTAATTGTAGTTGTATTGTGTTGGGAAGTTAGCTATGTGGAATCTTAAAATTTAAGAAAATACAGCATTTAAAAAATTACTGTAGGGATATCTGCTCTCTGTAATTGAAATAAAAATAAGTTGTTTTTATGTTCATTGGGAAAAAAAGAAATCTTGGCCATTACGTTCTTCATTCCAATTGAGAATATAAGTTGTGTGTATAAACTATCCTAAAGGGAAAGGAAAAATTACTCTATTGAAAAAGAAAAGTGCAGATATTGTGGGTTGCCCAAGGTATGGAACTCTCATTCAGATGTTTAATTCAAGGTTTTATATGCATGTTGAGGATTAAAAAATCAAATTTAATAAAGAAGAAACAACAAGCCCCCAGAAATTCTTTTCAAAGATAAGAAGTATGCAATTTTCTTTTTTTTTAATCTGTGTTAGTAATGCAGTAGTAGAACTATTCATGTCCAATACTAGTAATTTGTTTTGCCTTTTTAATGATTTTGTGAACTCACACACCTTCATTCTGAAACTTAGGTGCTTTGTTGTATTTATTTTTATCAGTTGATATGATTGTATCATAAGTTACGATTTTTGCATCATGATTTTTTCACTCTGCTCTTTATTACATGATAACTTTTCTAAGTGATTGAAATTACTTGAATCGATTCAAACATTGGGTCATTAATATTTTCTAACAGTGAAAATCAGCACATTTCATTTTCAGTAATTGTGCTTTTACCCTTATATATATCAGAAAATTTTTGCACATAAAAATTTACTTGCTATGGAAATTCGTCCTTACACTAATAAACTACCCAACAAAAGCTTTTTATTCATTAAAAGCTATTCCTTCCTAAGCGAAACTCATATCTGATTTTTTTTACTCTTATGTTCATTAGGACTTTAGACTCAGTCCTCTTGTTTCTCAAATCACAAATTCCCAACCAAATTGACTTACGTAGTTATTTTATGTTATTTTACTTTTGCCAAGGTATTTTGGCATACACAGTAAGTTTGAAATTTTGATTGTTTTTCCCAAGTTCTGGAATCAGGAAACTGTATCTGTCTTATTTATTGCTGAACTTAAAATGTCAGATGACTGGATGCTATCATCTGTCTTCATCATCAAGGCTGCTGAAGTGGTATTGCAGGAAACACTATTACATTGTATATGAATGATGTCTTTGCAATTGTATATTCCAGTTGGTAGGAGCAAGTTTCTCAACTTCGGTACTTTGCTTCCTCATCTATGAAATGAATTTAGTAAATAGATTACATTTTTTATAGTAAAAGGGATAATACAAAGCATTTAGTAACTGGCGCAGTTTAGCTTCAGTAATTGTAACCTATCAAATGTTTTAACAGAGACCCTAGGAGAGTTTTTTTTTTTTAATTTATAAACTTCAGAATATGACGAAAAACCAAATATAAGTTTCTCTTTGGTATTTTTTATTTAAAATAAGAAGTTGGATACATATGCATTTTAAGACCCAGAATTGCTTTATAAATCAATTTTAACACTATTATTAGTATGTTTATTGAAAATCAAAAATGCATAATCAAAGTTATTACTTGGGGCTAAGATATTGCCAGAGAAATCATGATGTTTTATTCTCTAAAGTATGCATTTAGTTATTCCTTCTTTTCTTTTTTTAAGTCATTGGAATTAAAAGAATCCACTTTAGGATAATTGTCTCTTTTCTAAAGTAATTGCTACTTGTTTATTTGTTAAGTGTTAAGACTCAGCAAGAGGCTAATAAAGAAGAAAGTGAAGCTATTAGAAGCAGAGAGAAATTTTTTATGCTGTGTACCATTTCAACTCTTGTCAGTATATCTGAGAAAAGAAATATTGAGATCTACTAGAAATCTAGATATTTTTATATCCTATAATTATAGGATGCTTTAACTTAGCTATAGGCAGCACTTTGGTTATATATACTTTATATCTCAAGATAGTTTTATCTAAAATTTCAGATATAGCAGTATCTTCTCTGAAGGAAAAGTAGCTATGATAGGCCAAAAGACAGGGAATACATAAATATGGATATGCACATATCTCTTAAAAGAAATTCCTTAGGAATTTGAAACACTTTGTCTTTTTTAGTATTTTGGGAGTACCACAAGTGTAAAGCACAAGTATGTTTCAGACACTCCATAAATCATTATCATTAAATATTACTTCCATGGAGAGAAGAATAACATAAAACAGGAAATGATGAACAGATATGAGGAGAAGATGTATTTGTGACTGGAATAATCATAACAATATATTTTGAGCACTTTCAACATGTTTGAAGTAGTTCAGGTCCACATTGTCAGGGAATGCATTTACTTGTTTTATCAAATTGTAATTTAAAATATTTTAATTCTAATTTAATTTTAGTCCATAAACAGATGCAATAGATGTTAAAAATTCACTGCCCTGTTAAAAATTAATATGTAATCTACATAATGGATAATGAAGTACATTTCTTTTAGTAATAAATTTTTGCTTTTAACTTATTTTCCCAACTCTAATGTTCATGGTTATTTGTTAAAGCCAGCAGATCAAGAATGGTATGGAAATCAACTGTCATTTCAATGAACTGAAATATCACAAATAGAAGTTAATGTCATTTTGACCAACAAAATAGTCTTAGCGATCTAATTGTGTTACTGAACAAATGAGCAGACTGTAGAACCTCAGGATTATCTGGGGTACTTCTTTAAATGTGTGCCCATTTTCCAGTCTACTAAGTCATACTTTATGTTGAGAGACATTTTTTAGCTGATTAACACATTTATGCTTGCCTTTTGTTCAATAATAGTCTAAAAAACCTTAAGTGTCCTCTGAGACTTAGAAAAAATAGTATAATATGTAAAGCTGGGCAGTCTTTAAGGGCATATATAGTATAGATTATGATGGACTCAGGAGATATGTTTTATTGTTCATGTTTTTATAGGCCATCTGTGTAGGACCAGAAAACATGCAGATAATGTATCCAGCTATATTTGACCAGTTACTGGCATTTGTAGAATTTTCCTGTAAACCTCCACAGTATGGACAGCTGGAAACAAAGCACATTGCAAATGCAAAATATAATCAGGTAATTTACTGTAAATTGTATTTAAGATTTTGTTACTAAATACAATAAATCCTACTTATGAACTTTATCTTAGAAATTCTCACTCACAAATAAGCTTTCATACTCATTTAAGCTGAAAAGAAATTCTTTTTGGAAAACTTTTTCTGTGTTCCATTTTTATTTTTTATGACTTTACTTTTTCAGTGGTTTTCCAGAAAGTTTGGCCTGTTGTATTACTCTGTAGTGCCTCTTTCATCAAAGTTTTTTTTCTTGACTGCCTCATCCCACTATATGACTTTTAAAACCCTAAATCTAATCTTAGCTAATGTACAACCTGCAGTGTAAAATGAAGAAATCTGTATGTACTAAACAAGTTGTCTACTGCTGGTGTGAATTTTAGTTGGATTTTCTATAAAAGAGTTGTATAGCCGTGCTTGGCAAGTTTTAATTTTCTTTGACTTAAGGTGAAAATAAATTTCTGAATGCATGTCCATCCTGATTTTGTTCACTCAACATTAAAATTATAATTTTACATGGTCCAAGAAATAGTTTTAATGTTTATTAACTTTTCTCATTCTATTTGTCTTGCAACACAATGGAATCACAATAGATCCAACTATTTGCACCGGTGAGTTACATTTCCTAAAATTGTCCTAACTTATTGGAAACACATGAAGTACATATTTCCAAGTTCTTAATAGAATTCTCTGTGTGCTTTATCAGATAGTTTCATTTTTGCCTGACTGAAAAGTATCCTTTTTTGAAATACAGTCTCTTTGAAAACTTTGCATGTAATGTAATATGACCTAAAACCAAGGCCTGGACTTTTAAGACAAAGAGGCTTTCTCTTTAAGAACAATACAACTTTATTTAATTAATTTTTAACTCCATGTGACTATATTACTTTCTAGGCGGAATGGGTAGCCCTGAATTATGTACCATTTGCTGAAAGGTCTTTAGAAGTAGTTGTGGATTTATACCAAAAAACAGCCTGTCACAAAGCAGTGGTGAATGAAAAAGTACTACAAAATATTATCAAGGTATCTTTCTTTTAACTTTCTATACTTTTATTGATGATGACATTGTTATTGAATACTTTTTAAATACATATTATCAATATATTGAGTTAAATGGAAAAATATAATTTATATTGTGATTTATAGTCATGTTCTTCAACATGGATGTATATAGTGAGTAAGAAGTCATTTTCCTAAAGTATAAATTTTTTTAATGAAAAATATTTTAAAATATACATTGGAATTTTTATAGTTCTTAAATTTTGCCTCATAAAATAATGAAGATTCTGTTTCTTAGTATTGTATTTCTCAAAGTTCAAGGTTGAACGATAACTTTCAAAAAAAAATTTGCAATTCAGCCCATGAATCAACTGACCATATTATCTTTTGTTTAAGCCATAGTGTGTGGATAGTCACTTAAAAGTAGTCATCTGTTGACTGCTTTTCATTTCTCCAAAGTTTATTTCTAGTATTTTTCCAGTATTTTGAGGAATAAATCTATACTTTGCTCTTCACAAATGATTGTGCCTTCATTTGTTAAAGAAATACAGATCAGTTGAACTGTGTCCTCTTAGAGAAGACAGATGTTTCAAATCTCATTCTTCTCTTTGTATCCATCTTTTCTTGATGGTGATTTTTTCTTTTATTTTCCTTTTAACCTCTTACGATTTATCCTGGAAAGACGTCATTTAAACATTTAAACTCACATTGCTATCCTTTTTAGCTTTCTTTTACTTACAAACTCCTTTAAACATCTTGTAATAATATGACTCTTGTATTTAACAAATCTATGTAGGGAATATAGAAAGACAGCTAATGATAATAAGGAATAAGTGCTAAACGAGACTACAGAGTAAAGACAGCTTTACATTCAGATAGACCTGATTTAGAGTAGTGTGCTGCAGTTTGCTTGCTCCTGTGTTTTTGAGCAAATGAACCTTTCTGAGAAAAGGATAGTTTTCTATCTGTAAAAGAAGAATTAGTACCATACAACTTAGGTTAGAGAATCAATTTTGATAGAGTAATGAATAAATCTCACCAAGCAGTCTGTGCTGAATAAAAAGCTCCCATCATAGACAAGCAATAACTAAACTACCTGGGATATTTGACCAAGACTTAACAGAAATGATGCTTTAAGGAGGAGTAATGACATTTCCTTGATAATAAGGGAGAAGGTGGCAATATAGATAGATTGAAAAGTAGAAAAGATAATGGTGTATTTAAAAAAAAAAAGTTGAGAAATTCAGTTTAGGGAGGTGACAGGGCCTGGAAGATGTTTAGAAAGGTAGCTACAGGTTTTATTAGCCACCATGAGGAGTTAGATTTTATTCTTTAACCACTAAATGTTGAACACTAAAGGAATGACTTTGACTACTTTTAAAGGAGTTTAGTAATCCTTTTTCTGTACTCCTACTAAACACTTCACTAATAGCACTGCATTGTGTTGTGTTTAATTGGACAAGACTCTACCCTTTTTTATTTTTACTGACTAGGTCTTGCTATGTTGCCCAGGATAGTCCTGAACCCATGGACTCCAGTGATCTCTAGCCTCAGCCTTCCAGGTAGCTTGGATTACAGGTGCATGCCACCACATCCAGTTATTTTTTGAGAATAGGTCTTGCTATGTTGCCCAGGGAAGTCTCAAACCTGCGGACTCAAGTGATTCCTAGCCTCTGCTTCCCAAGTGATTCCTAGCCTCTGCTTCCCAAGTAGCTGGGGTTACAGGTGCGCACCACCACACCCGGCTAGACTCTTCCTTTCTTAAAAAATGTGAGCTTTGTGATAGCAGGAACTGAATGTACCAGTTCCATGATAGCAGGAACTGAATAAACCAGTTCTATGTATATTTATTGAAAATGTGCTATATGCCAATCCTAGTAGTCATTTCTTAAATATTCAAAAAAGTGAAAGGTATAAGTTGAATAGATTTGCTGTGCTTATGTCTCTTGATTTCAGTAAAATACTGTTTGTAGTAGTAAACCATGCTTTTAGCTGACCTTAACTTATAAAATATTGACTCTGTATACTTTAGTATTCTTTTGTTTGCAAGTGACATACATCCAGACTTTTAAAAGCTCTATCAATGAAGGGATTTATGAGTGATTTTAGTTGGAAAATTTAGTTATAGAGGGAGGACTTCACAATTGGTTTATCTGTTGATTCAGCAATATGATCACAAACCATGTTGTTTGGTCTGTGTTCTGCTTTCCAGTGGTTGACTGTATCTTGTATTTCTCCTCACAGGCTAATAAAGGGAATATATAGTCAAATGGAGACAGGTGTGTGTGTGTTATATGTGTGCAAGTATTCGCTTCTGTCACATTGATTTTCTTAAAATAACCTTGAGTATACCATGTTAAAGTCTTCTATCTACTCTTAGCCACTGATTGTGGCAAGGGAAATGGAATAGACTGACTTCCTAAACTGTTTATCACCTTACTTTAATTGCCAACTGAAATTGGGTCAGTTTTCCTTGAGCATATAGGGAAGGGAAAGGGATAAATAGATTCTAGGAAGATTAATTACATTTTAAAGATGGTCTATTTCATGCTAACATATAATGGTTGATATATTTACTATGTGAGTACTCAATATAATTTGTGTAGCAGAGAATGAATTTGCATTTTACATTTACTCTATAACATTGACATGAAAATTTATCTCTTCTACTTGTTATCTTTCTCAGATTAGAATTTATATATAAAAGTAGAATTTTCATCCTAATGCATGTTTTTTGGTAATATGCTAAACCCTCTGGGTTAGAGTACTGTGGTAGTTTTGTCAATCTTCTAGTTAGAACTGTGACTAGAGAAATCCAAATTAGTCAGCAAATTAACACTTTAGTGGTCAATAGCAATCTGTCTCAGAAAGTTAATCAATTAAAAAACAAGTCTGAATATTTTAGTCATTATACAGAGCTCAGATGCTCTAATTCAGTATCAAAATGGTTTATTTTTCAAGGGTTAAAAATAAACCATTTTCTTGACATTATTATATATCCTAAATGACATTATTATATATCATATATATATAGGCATGTTAACTAATACATAAATATTAAAGTAAAATATAAAATTTAAAGAATCTTAGGGGTTAAGCATAAAACTTAAGTAGTGATACTTTAGACTGTTTGCTCTCCCCTGACTGACTAGTGGAAACATATAAGCAGTATTGATCTTTTTTAGATGGGAGAGTTCCATCAGTTAAATTGTTTTCTGCTAAGAGAACTATGACAAAATGTTCTAATTCCAAGGCATCAATTTGAGGAAAGCTATAAATTTCAAGTTTCTTTTTTTTTGTAATGTTTGGATAATTTATTAGATTGAATGTTACATTCTAAGTGGCTTCTCCTTAATTTCTAGATTGTGTCTAGAAGCATTCTTTTAACTCTGTGTAGACACTGAACAACCCCACTCAATTTCTCTTAATATTAGCATGATAATATCATTTCTTTTATAATTGATACTGATGATGTTTATTTAGGAGCAACAATCAATCTGCTTTGCCTGCTATTCTAAGGGTTTTTATTTCTCTTTTCAACTTTTTTTTATTGAAGAGTAATTGATTAACTTCATATATACAACATAATGATTTGATATTTGCATACATTGCAAAGTGATGACAATTTAAGTCTAGTTAAAATCTGTTATATATAGTTGCAACTTTCCCCCCATGTTATGAGAACTTTAAAGATCTGCGTTATTAATCATTTTCAAATATGGAACACTAATTTGACTGTCATCACCATGCTGTATATTATATCCTGAAAATTTATTTTATGTCTGGAAATTTTTTACTTTTACTTACCCATCACTTATTTCTCCTTCTCCTCTGCCAGCAATCTGTTTTCTGTAGCTGTGAGCTTGGTTTGGGGTTTTGTGTTTTGTTTAGATTTTATGGTGTTTTTTTCCTACTCTTATTTGATAGTATCCCCATCATTTATAATATAAAACTGAATTCAAAAAGAGCATCACTTATTCAGGGTTATTTATTACAAAATGGAAACAGAACTTTTAACTATATATTTCTAGACATTAGGATATAAGAATCATGTCTGAGAACTGGTCTTTCTATAAAATAATCATTTTTATGTGAAAATGCATGTTTATTTTAAAGTAATCAAAGTTATGTCTATATGTTTTAATTAATACTTAACTTAAATTTTTTTTATTTTCACAGACCCTTCGGGTTCCTCTCAGTTTGAAATATTCCTGCCCTTCTGAAAGCACATGGAAACTAGCAGTATCTTCTCTTCTCAAAGTTCTTTCTATTGGCCTACCTGTTGCTCGACAACATGCGTCCTCTGGAAAATTTGACAGTATGTGGCCAGAGCTAGCAAATACTTTTGAAGACTTTCTCTTTACTAAAAGGTCAGCTTATTCATTTTTACAATTAAGACAGTCTTTTAAGAAATGTACATTATACCTATAATTGCTCGAGACATTATTTATCTTTACTCATTCACAAAGTGATTGTTGAATTTGCTATATTTTGTAGAAAGCACAGCTGGATTAGGCATTCTTTCACTAAGTATATATTTGTGAGGTTTTGCTATTTACAGTGTTTTTGGTTGTAAGACCGGAATCTATATATAGCCGCATATGAATATATCATAATTTAAGGAGTCATGGTTTTAACCTGAGGAAACTAAGAAGATCCATTATTTTAATTTGATGTCCATTTGACATACAGGAGGAAGACAGTTTCAGAAAATCATTGTTTTACCACAATAAATACCACCAGTAGAGATAATGACTGACTCTTTGATACATTTATGTTTGGCAAAGAATGGAATTTTTGTTATATGATGTCCATTTGAGGAGTTAATGTTAAGGATGTCATTTTGACCCTTCACAGTGTGAGAGTTTGATTATTTGAACACAGACTAAATTTTTTGAATGCAGAATCCACTGTGGTCCATTAGGACTATCATATTTAATACAATAATCACTAGCTACAAATTACTTAAATTTTAAATTAAATAAAATTGAAGATTCACTTATTTGGTTTTACTGGCCATGGTTCATGATCATTACCATGTGTGACTGGGACCTGCCATATTGGACAGACCAGATTATTGGGCATTCCCTTCATCACCTAAAGTCCTACTGGAAAACGGTAATTTAAAATGTGACATTCTCTAAAGACAAACTTACTAGAGTGGCTTTGATGGTCAGGTAATCTTTTTAGTCCCATAATCTAAACTATATAATGATATATTTTATCATTTTGTAGCCATTTGAAGTATTTGGTTTGAAACCATTTAAATGGAATGAATGAATTAATTGAAGAGGTCCCATTTGCTTTTCTACTGCAGCTTAGTTATTCAAGAAAGAAAAATATGATGTAGAGTGCAGATTTGCTATTTTTTGTTTTATTGTTTAGACAGTATTTTAAAAATTCAATTCTAATAAATGATCTCAATAAAATTAATGTTATTAGTGTTTCTTCCTAATCAACTTTTGAAAAAAAATTTGTAGCCCATCCTTTGTTACCTCCACCTTCATCACAAATCTTTTTGTATTACTGAACATTTATATTCCATGGTCACAAGAGAAAATTAAATAAAACTTTTGTCTCCAGAGATGCACTTAGGATTTGTGAAACCACTTAAATTTTCCCTCTAGTTCCTACTACTTTTATTTTTTTTAATTTTATTTATTTATTTTTTGAGACTAGATCTTGCTGTTTTTGCCCGTGGAACCGCAGGCTCTCATTGCCCAGGGTACCACAGACTCAAGCAATTCCCAGTCTCAGCTTCCCAGGTAACTGGGATTACAGGCGCACACCACCACGCCCAGCTATTTTTTTGGAACTAGGTCTTGCTACGGGCCCCAGGCAGGACTCGAACTGCGATCCCTAGCCCCGGCCGCTTCATAGGCTGAAGCTTACAAGCACGAGCCACCGTGCCCGGCCCTAGTTCCTACTACTTTTAGATTATACAATTAGTTTAGGAATTGCATGAAACAAGAGTTGAGCTCATTTTGTTAGCAGCTGCATCTTGGACACCAAGAATATAGAGTATGATACATAGTAAGATAAAAAATGTCCAAATCAAGCTAACTATAATATAGCATAGTGTGTGTTTTAATAGCTGTAGATAAATAAACCAAATGGAGTAAAAATAACCTTAGCCGTAAAACTGAGTACTGTACCTCAAAACTTAAATACTGTAATACTGTTTTTACTTGTAGAACAGGAAAGAAGAATTTAGGGTCAAATATCAGTTAACTCTAGGTTTAGATAGTGTCCTTGGCATTTACTTGTGGTGTGTCCTTGAGCATGATATTAGACACTCCAAGCTTCTATTTTCCCTTTTATCAATGACATGATAATCTGTTCTTCAGGTGGTTACTGTGGGAATATAAAAGATAATACAAGTAAAGCTTTTTATGTAGGAAAATAGCTGTCTCTCTAATTTTGCTGTCTTTTTTATGGCAATACTCATTGCCATCATATTTTCAGCTGTGTTTAAATTAAGTATTGAGTATTTCACTGTTTCAAAAGTTTAAGACCATTTCTCTGCTCATTCTTAGCAAGAGCCACAGGCTCTGGAGTTAACCTTTATTGTCTCAGAACTATTTATTTTCTCTGATCTTATTGGAACAGATTTCTGCTGTGGAATGTTGGAACCAGTCCTCTTTTCAAGTATTCTCTAGTTTTCATTGTAAAGATTTTTAATACCTTGTATTATATACATATATATATATATATATACATACACATATATGTAGTAAATTGCTGTTTAATGGCCTGTATCTGAGTGAATAATTCAGCAATTTGAAGTAGGCCTTTTAAATCAATGGCAATATAAATGAATTCAGGTATCAGCGGCAATTTTCACTATAGCTACAGATGATAATATCTTTACTTTCCATTATTTCTTCTCCTTCATAATACTGAAAGATGTTTAATTTTACAGATTCAATTCAGTTCAGGATTAGACTGAATATTTTTGTAGTTGGGATATTATGTTTGTAGTTAACTTATCATTTCTACTAATGGCATTAAAATAAAAATGCTATTCTTTCAAATAAGTGATAATGCCCAGTCTGGATGAGCATATATATATATATATCTATATATATATATCTATATATATATATATCTCTATATATATATCGATATATATATCTATATATATCGATATATAGATATATATCTATATATCGATATATAGATATATATAGATATAGATAGATATATCTATATCTATAGAACTATAGAAACATATAAACTATAGAAACACATATAAACTATAGATATATCTATATATATCATATGTAACCATTTGAATACTGTTTTTTCTGTTTTCTATTTGTATATTTAATTGTATTTGAAACTACCTTTAAAAATCTAGCTGCTTTTTCTTTTTTTTTAGCATACCTCCAGATAATCTCTCTATTCAAGAATTTCAGAGAAATGAAAGTATTGATGTTGAGGTAAGGAAGCTGTTTAAAATATTTTCCTTTGATCATTTGTGAAACCAAGTGGTAGAAATTCTGAAGCTATAACATTTCTGAGAGAATAAAGTAATAGATTAAGATTGAACCAGAAAAGCATGAAAACTCTCACAAAGCTTAATTTTTTAAAGCACTGACATTTTCAGAATGACCACACCTTAGGTTTGTTAGCATTGTACTATTTCCATGTTGCCTAGATACTTGTGTCCACTTAATAATTTAAAAAAGTAGTTAATTCAGTAAATCCATCCAACAGGTGTTTGTGATTCAAACTTATCAGTAGTTGCTTAGAATTTTTCTGTTTTTACAAAAGCAAAACAAGCAGCTCAGTCAAAAAATGGGGAGAACTAAAAAGACACTTCTTCAAAGAGGAAATACAAATGGCCAACAGGCACATGAAAAATTGCTCAACACCACTTAGCAGTAAGGGAAAAGCAAATCAAAACCACAATGAGATACCACCTTACACCAGTAAGAATGGGCAACAAGAGCCGGGCACGGTGGCTCGTGCTTGTAAGCTTCAGCCTATGAAGCGGCCGGGGGCTAAGGATCGTGGTTCGAGTCCCGCCTGGGGCCTGTAGCAAGACCCTAGTTCCAAAAAATAGCTGGGCGTGGTGGTGCGCGCCTGTAATCCCAGCTACCTGGGAAGCTGAGGCTGGGGATGGCTTGAGCCCCTGGTACCCCGGGCAACGAGAGCCTGCAGTTCCACGGGCAAAAATAGCGAGACCTAGTCTCAAGAAAAGAAAGAAAGAAAGAAAAGAATGGGCAACAAGTGCTGGCGAGGATGTGGAGAGAAAGGAACACTCTTACACTGCTGGTGGAAATGTAAACTGGTCCAACCACTATGGAAAGCTGTGTGGGGGACCCTCAAACTAATAAAAATGGAATTACCTTTTAACCCAGCAATTGCTCTCTTGGGAATCCACCCCAAAAAGACCTCAATGTGGGTACAAAGGGACACCTATGCGCGGATGTTTACTGCAGCACTATTTATAATTGCAAGGATTTGGAAGCAACCTAAATGCCCCCAAACAGGTAACTGGATGAAAAAAATGTGGAATATATACACGATGGAATATTACTCATCAATTAAAAATGACAAATTTGATGATTTTATGATAACATGGATGTACTTAGAAGAAATCATATTAGCAGAAGCAAGTCAAAAAGAAAAAGACAGAAACCAAAATGGTTTCACTATCATATGGGATTTAGGGAAAAAATAAAAGCCATGAGGAAAAGTCAAAACAAGCTAAGCACCAAACTGAAGCACACAACTTCAGGCAGGAGGGAAAGGGGGGGAATGGTGGGGAGGATGAACTTCACCCCTGGGATTACAATGATGTGAAATTTATATATAAATAATTTTTTTAAAAAAAAGAATTTTTCTGTTTTTAAACAGCTATACTTAGCTTCTAAAATTCTTGAACACATAATTTTGATTGTAAGTGGAGTTTAGAAAAGTAGTATTTTGGTTGGGGAGAGGGATATTTGTTTTTACCTGTAAGGGGAGTAAGGGGAACTTCTAAACAAATAAAGCCAGCTGGGCACGGTGGCTCGTGCCTGTAAGCTTCAGCCTATGAAGCGGCCGGGGCTAGAGGTCGCAGTTTGAGTCCCGCCTGGAGCACATAGTGAGACCTAATTCCAAAAAACAAACAACTGGGTGTGGTGGTGCACGCCTATAATCCCAGCTACCTGGGAAGCTGAGACTGGGGATTGCTTGAGTCCGTGGTACCCCGGGCAACGTGAGCCTGCGGTTCCATGGGCAAAAATAGCGAGACCTAGTCTCCAAAAAAAATAAAATAAAATAAATAAATAAATAAACAAACAAATAAATAAAGCCAAATAAATAAAGCCAAATGAATTAAAGTATAAAACAAAAGAGATCATTACTAGAAACAAAATATTGCCTATTGTACCATTATTATATTTAAACTCTTACAAATTTTTTTTTCTTCAGAGATTAAAATAACACAAAACATATACAAATAACCTTTTTAATATAAATGACTTTAACTTTCATTTTTCCTTTAGCTCGTTGTTTATGACTTTACAAAAGTGATTTAAATCTTGTTCTTAACCCAGTTTTGGATATTCTAGCATAGATAAATGTCATATCCTTTTTTGTCTAATAATAAATTGTTTATAATACTGAGTATTTTGTACTGACAGATAAAGAAAGAAAATGTATACTTTCATTAAGGGAGATATCTTTTAACTGATTTTCTTTTAAAATAAAATTGCTATTTCACTGTAGAGATTTTCATTTTATCAGTCTCCTTCAAGAAAATAAGTACATTTGAATTTGCCTCCTTTGTTCTAGGTAGTTCAGCTTATCAGCACTGAGATACTACCTTATGCCAATTTTATTCCTAAGGAATTTGTGGGTCAGATAATGACTATGCTCAACAAGGGCTCTATACATTCTCAGTCATCTTCATTTACAGGTATGTTATTCAATGATTTTTTTTTTTATTGTTAGTAGGTATTGAAATATTTTTAAAGAAGCTGACTTTAGCAATGTTTACAGTAAACATAAAGTGGAGAATGGTAGGATAATTTTTAAGAATATGATCTAAAACATTAAAGTTTATGAAGGGGAAGTATGACATTCTGTGAAATGTATGTGATAATTAAATCAGAAGTCATACATGTGTAATCTACTGAAATCATTGCAACTGACGCAGATTATCATTTTTGTGAGATGGTGGCTTATTGATGAATATAGTTATCTTCTCTGAGTCTCAGGCTTTATTCTGTAGAGTGAAAATATTAGTCATAACCACTCAGGACTATGAATTTTAGAGTTCTTAAAAAATCTGAGATGAATTAACATTTATTAAAGGAACTAGGATTTAATTTATGCAATCTGTGTGCAGGCTGTTATACTACAATATCCTTTTATTTTCACATTTTTGTGAGAATTCACTGTTATATTACAGAAGGGGAGATGGACTTAGAAAGGTTGAAAAAAATATATACATACTCTTAAGACTGGGGACCAAAATTTATCCTTACAAAGAACTACATGCTTCTTTGTTTAACATCATGCTTAATTACCTTATTGAGAAATGATATATAGATGCTGTTTTTTATTATGTCTCTTTCTAAACATGTGCTTAATTTCTAGTTGTAATTGTTGCATGATGTGATTTTTCTGTAAGATGATTTAAAAATTGTATATTTGTGCCATGTGTACCTTAATTGCCAAATTTACCAGAGCCATGACTAACTTCTAAGCTGTGCTTAGCACTTTCCAGTATCTGTGTTCACAGTTTTACCACTAGATGTCTCTCATACTGTTTACTTCACAAACTAGTTCTTCCTAGTGCAGACAATTTTTAATGCTAATCTGGTAAAGATTTAGTAAACATGAAAATCTCAGAGCAAAAATTTCAAATCCACTTAATGTAGAGAAATTTTTATTATTAGGAGTATAGAAAAGTTTTCTAAGGAAGCTATATAATAAATACACATTAAGAATGGTATTTGTAATAAGATGTAAATATTCTAGGCTAAATGGAATTTCTTAGCTTCCATATATACTTTTTCTAGAAGTTTTTTTTAAGATATCCCTCATCATTTACTTAAGTGAAGGTACCTAGTTATTTTTTCTTAGAATACAAACTTCTTAGTGTTAAGTCAGACTTTTCCTTAAATGAAAGCCTTCCTTCATAAACAAGACCAGCTATAAGTACAGAGGTTTTAGTGATCCTTTTTTGGTGCCCTGATCTTGGGTTTGATCTAGCAGCCAAAGGTCACAATCATTTGAAGACTCCTCCAACACAAAAGAGAAAAAAAAAATCTAGAGGGGATAAAAGAAACAGGGAAGAACAAATAAAATGCAGTATCATAGAAGAAAAATTTTTAAATATTGACATTAGGGTGTTCAAAAATATAAAAAAATTTATGTCCATGAAACAAGAAAAATTGCTGTTAATAAGAATCAATAAGAACAAAAAAGAGTTCACTAAAACTACATGACAATTGAAATAATTTCAGTGAAGGGAGAAGAAAACACTAAGGAAATAAGCCCTGAAGACTAAAATGTAGACAATTTGATTAAAAAATAAAATTAATCTAAGAAGGCTAACATCTGATAATGAAAGTTGTATCAAAGCTAACTTAAAATTCTCAGTAGCAATGTAAGAAGGTAAAAAACATTGAAGCAGTGGTTTCATAATTACAAATGGAAAGTATTTTTAATAGGGAATTTCATACCTGGGAATACTGTAGAACAACTATGCATTTAGGATTGTAATTCTCAAGATTCAGCAGTCATTATAACCAACTAAAGATAAGACATTGCTGGACTCTTATTTCCAGAATGTCTGATTCAATGGGTCTGTACTGGGCATGAGGATGGGCAGTTTAAACAGGTCATCTGGTGATGATGGAAACCTTACTTGGAGCACTATAGTAATATAATAATATTTTCACAAATAGAAGGTACTTAAATTTTTACTTCCTAGTTACTTTTTCTTAATTACTATACAATATACTCCATGGTAGTAAAGGAATAAACCAAGAAAATGGGAGCCATGAGATCTAGGAAGTGGGATGTAAAACAAGAGAATAAAAATAACTCCCAGGATAATAGCAAAAACTAATTCTAGATTATGACTGGACAGCATATCTAGAGAGCAACTAGTCCAGACTGGAACTGAAGTCAAGCTCCAGGAAAGATGTTGCTGAGAGAAAAAAAAGAAACAGATTATCACAAGTTTGACCATGTGGAAAACTATTGAGAGGTATGTTCTAGTGCTGGTGAAAGGTATAAAAAGACCAAGACAAGAAATCTTATTAGTAGAAGTGAGCAATCTTGCAGGGGGAAAATGTGTTCATTATTTTACAATATACACATACATTTCTGCTAGCTATAAGGTTTTCATAGAAGCCCTTTGCCAATTAAAAAACTCACTTTTATTCCTAAATTGTTAAGAGTGGGTATTATTAAGATGTATTAATTTAACTTTTTATTGATCATCACAAATTGTTAATTTTGCAGAAGCAGAGATTGATATTCGTTTGCGAGAGGAATTTTCTAAAATGTGTTTTGAAACATTGCTCCAGTTTTCCTTCAGTAATAAAGTCACAACACCTCAGGAAGGATACATCTCGCGAATGGCACTTTCAGTGCTTTTAAAGCGGTCTCAAGATGTACTACATCGCTATATAGAGGATGAAAGATTAAGTGGTAAATGTCCTCTTCCAAGGTATATATTTTGTTTTATTAAAGGGAAATACCTGATGATATATATAGTAATAATAAAAAATAACTCTGAAAGCTCAAAGTTTCATAAGTTATCTGAACTTAACCTGAGGCTGTTTATAATTTTATTATTATATGAAACAATGTAAATATTCCTAAATTTTGCTGCCCCTACACTTATGTGTTTTATTATGGAGTGCTTTTTCAGGCATATCGGAGAATTTAAATAAACATGATATATGAACCATGTGACCTTTTTGAATTTGAAAAAAATGTTGACTTCTAAAATAGATCTTCCTCCAAGGATTTCTGGATAAGGATTTCTGAATTTCTCTGAGCACATGATTGTAGATATTGCTAGATTGAAAATAATAGATAAATCTTTTTCTGAGAACTTTCTACTTTGTTTTGCAGTTATTTCTGGGGTTTTTCATGACTCATTTAGCCATAGTTTAGTTTCATATAATTTATTTCATTAAGCCCTTTTTCTAAACTGATGTGCTTTTCATATCTAGGACATATCAGTGAAAAGGACACTGAGGCTCTTAAGTCAGAGGGTAGATGAGAGCCCTTCAAATGATGCAATCATAAATTATGTTGCTTGTCTTTTTTTTTTATTCCAAATGTGGGAAAGTAGAGTTTGAGGAAAAGCAAATAAAGCACACAGAAAATAATATTTTAATAATTGGTATTCCAAGTTATTCCAACTTGGTATACCAAGTTACCAAAATCAGGAAGGAAAATCATGTGGGTTCCATTTCATAAGCTAGTGTTAGCAAGGTAAATCTCTAACCCTGAGTCTTTGTGTACTTTCATGCTTACTTGTAATGTATTTCTGTATTTGGAATTGACCTGGCAAACACTGTCGACATTTTTAAAGCCAAATTGCCTACTAGAGATTTCTATTAATTTATGTTCTCCCAAGAGTATACAAATATTCCTCAGTTTTTTGGCATTTAAAATTCTTTGTTTCTCATATCTGTTTTAAATTTGATGAATGAAAAGGAGAGTCAAATAGTACTTTGCTTTTTTTCTTAATTATCAAAGCCCGTTAGCGATTTTTAGTTCTATTTTTAGGCTCCCCCACTGCATTTTTAATTTCTAGAGCAAAAACTATACCTCTCCTATTCAAATTTATATACAAAAACATTCCAAAGACAGATGTTAGTAATTTAATTATGGTCATGACTCAAAATTGACTTATCAAAATTGATCTCTGGAGTATATTCAAAAAAACAATGATAAGCTTACTCTGCTTATAATATTTTTATTAGATTATAGTATATTATTTGATTTCACAAAGCAAGTTTTTTTTTCATTTTCTTATGTTTTAAGTCTTTAACTACTACCTTTAAATTGAATCCTATTTATACTTGTACCATGCAGTGTTATGTTGTGTGATCCTATGTCTGATGCAATATCGTTACATTTTCTTAAAAAATCACATTGCAACGTAAAGTATTTTATGCTCTCAAAGGGAGGCTTAAAATAGTACTGTAACATGGTATTATCTGTAGAATAGCACTGATTCATACCAGATATAGGGAGGGGGAATAGAGATCAGAACAGCTTTATTTCTGCAGGGAGTAAGAACTCAAGCTACTTTTTTTAAATTCTTTTTTAATTTTCATACAACATTGGTTCATATTTGTATAGTTATTGTTCCCATTATGGCCCTCCCTATTCCCTCTCCCCCTTACCCCCTTCCAACTGCTCCATCTCCTCTTGCTGTAACTTGTTGGTGATGCTTGACTCACTGGTCTCTTGTCTGAAGTAATGACCACTTTTACTGGGTGAGAACCTGTGCTGTTGGGAACTTAGCAGTCCAGGCTCCTGGGATCACCAGGGTTTTCTGTGAGGTGGGTAGCCAGCCCTTGCACGGCAGAAACCTCTTATAGGCCAGGTCATGATGTGGTTCTCTAGGCTCCTTTGTTGTGGTACTTCCTATGGTGGAGGTAACTGTCATGTTGACTGTCTTCAAGCTACTTTTTTTGGTCCTTTATGCCAAAGCTAATGTTTCCCTGTAGTGCTACCTTAGGATTGATTTTGAGTGTGTTTCTTATTTGATATATTTCAAAGCTGAATAAGGCATATTGCAATTTCAAGTATACTTTTAGCAGCATGAGAAAATGAGAGCTAAAAGGTAATAATAGTCTTTATTTCCATTTTGGCTTTCTGTAGTATTAATTTTAAAAAGTTTGTAGAGATGTTTAAAAACATACTTTAAAATGTGTTAATTTTATGTGGTTATGTGTAATAGCTTAAAAATAAATTTAGATTTGCATAAATTCCCACCCCATTTTTAATTGATAACTTATGGTAAGACTATAAATCTTATCTACTCATAAAATAATTTTTATAAGAATTTAAAACTACTGTTAACTTTGCATTTTCTTGTATTCAGTAGTTTCCCAAGTACATCTGTTCATATAAACCTAGTAAAAAAACACATATGGTGTATATTTTAAATGATGGAAATAATTTCCCATCTATTTTTTAGGCAGCAAGTCACAGAAATCATATTTGTTTTAAAAGCAGTCAGTACTCTCATTGATTCACTTAAGAAAACTCAGCCAGAAAATGGTAAGTGCTTTGAAACTCACTTATTCTAAATTCATAACATTTATGTTCTATTTATGATGTACTTTTGAGTTATTAAAAAGTTAACAGAATTTTAGGAATGTAAGTTATTAAACTTTTCTTCAGCCTTTTTAACAGTAAAACATTAAACCTTTAAGATGTTAATTAACTAAAATTAATATGTATGTTTTATCTTCCTGTCAAACAGTTTAACTGACTTTTAAAACCAAGTTCAGGATGTTTGCATGCGCAATTCATATTTGTTTTTGATTGAGGTAACAGTAGAATACCTTCATCAGGTATTGCCACTGTAGTGTACACATCACCAAATTAAGCTGTGTAAATAACATTGAATATTTTTTAAAGTTTTTCTTATTTGTTGCCAGAAATGATTTTTCCAGTATTTGCAACCATGATCATTAACTTTCCCATCCTTGTAAAACAAAGCAAAAATATTCATATACCATTTTCTGTGGTAACTAGAATTCCATATGAAAAGCTGAATAGTCATATTGCAATTTGTAAATTCTATTTACCAATTTCAAATGGAAATGCTACAAAAGATTTCATTCTGTTCATGAGTAATTTCCCACTACACTTCATTAACTCTCCTTTCCTTCCAAACAAAAATTCTCACTCAGAAATCCTCATCTGTTTGCTTACTACATTCTCTTGCCTCTGTCAACCTAGTTCAGATATCACTTGTTGACTTCAAACAAGTCAATAGCCAGTTACTTCACTGGCAAAATGGGCTTATTTAGAAATGAAAACAAAAAACAGTTTGGATAGTATGATCTTATGGTTAAAAAACGTGGTACACTTCTCCAGAACAAAAGCAAAATATTCTCTTATGGGTCTTAAAGGGTCTGTTCTAAATGATTAGTCTTTTGGAGGTAACTGGGAGGTTTCTGTTTATTAATTTTCATGCACTCCACTTTTAAGTTTTTTCCTCAACCTTAAAGGTGAGTTATTTCTCTTTTCCACTAATGTGAAACTCACTAATGTGGGACTTTGTCTTAAGGCTCTTGATTTGGTATTATTTTCACATACATGTGCATTTCCCTTAAATTGTAAATGTCTTCATAGACTTTCTGAACTGTGTTTTGTTCTGTTTTGAATCTCAATAATGTTGCTACTCAAAGTGTGACTTGTTGGAACTGCTGGTCGTTAAGAGTTTGTTACTAGCCCAGAACAAGATAAAGAACTGGAGCCAGAATAGAAATCATTTGTGTTTGACTGACATTTGGTATAAAGATTTTGTTCAAGAACAAAGAAGTGTGTGGATTTACATTGTGGTATTAGCACATTCAGCAGACTGACACTTTAGTGGCTTTGTTTTTAATACCCAAGAAAAAAGGAGATCTCCAGATACTTGTTTCTCTCAGTTCTTATATAATAAAATTAATATGTATTTTTCATTTTCAAGATACATACATTGGTTCTTTGACCTAGAGCAAGGGTAAATATTATATTAATGTTTAAAAGTTGTAGATTTATATTAATTCAATCCAAAAAAGGGGGTTGGAAAATATAACAAAAATCCTACATGTCTTAAATTCATCCCATCTATTTCAAATGTATATTATTTTAAAAAAATACTCAAATGGATTGTTTTAGGAGGAAAACATGTTCTGATTTCTTAGAGGGCAGTACATTTTTTATTACTTCACAGATAGAATTTGATACTTAAAAGTTATACCTAAAACATAAAAACAAAATCCTCTATTTCCCATTATAACCACACAAATATTAAGTGTAAATAGTATATTTCAATGTGTAGTACTTACATTGTTTTGTATAGCTTTTAGATATCTGTCAAGAATTAGCTAGAATTTATGTTAAGAAAAGAGAAGGAAAAGTCTAACTTTTTTTGCAAAGTCAGTGGGCCATAGGTTGGGCAGTATAGTAATGATAGGTGATCTAACTAAATGAATGCTAAAAATTGTTGAACAAGTTTGAATTATGCCTCTGGGCATATGAAGTGAAAATATAAATTAAATATAACTGTAATTGATGATCTCAGAAAGGAAAATAAGTTTAGTTTCTTAAAGACCCAAAGAAAAACAGCTAACTTAGAGAAAGCCAGACTTTAACAGCAGAATTCAGAAGGTTGACTCCAGTGCTAGGAACCAATACCTAATACATCCATTGTCTGTTCAGAATTTTTTTTTATTTGCTTTAGTGTTTTCTAGTTGGAGAGAAAAGTTATTTGTTGTTTTGTTTGAGTGGATTGTTTTTATTATTTTACTCATCCTTATTTAAAATTTGAACAAGTAGTAAACATTCACGTTGCCTAAAAATTCAAAAGTAAAAGATATATAGGGAAAGGTTTTAAGATGACCTTTGCCTATTCTATATCTCTAGCTACATATCTATATCTGTCTGTATATCTGTATATTCTATATCTCTAGCTACATATCTATATCTGTCTGTATATCTGCCTATGTATAAGCTTACCATTTTTATTAGTTTGTATATTCTCCCATAAATTCAAAATATGTATTTCAAATACCCCAGATTTTTGCACAAAGTTTGCATTATAAATTCACATCTACTGTTCTGAACACTTTTTTTCCCTCTTCATGGTGGTATATCATGGAGATTCTTCCATACAAATACATACATTTTCATTCATATTGAGTTCAGTAAGGTTCAACCAAGATTTGTTCTGGTTTTAAAAAATATTTTAAGAAATTTGAGTAATTTCCCCTGATTTTAAGATGTTACTTGAAGTAATGTATTTCTGCATTTTCCTATAATTAACCTAGAATTAGTTTGGGCAGTTGACTCTAGATAAGTTTCAATCTATGTAATCTTATTTTTTTTGTTGTTCAGTTATTCTTACTGTGACACAATACATTTAACATAAAAATATATCATCTGAACAGTTCTTAAGTGTCTGGATCAATGATATTAAATCCATTTACATTATTGTGCTACCCTCAGTCCCCTCCTCCTTATATCTTTTTATAGTCAAACTATATTCTTTTTTTTTTTTTTTTTGAGACTGGGTCTTGCTATTTTTGCCTGTGGAACGGCAGGCTCCCATTGCCCATGGTACCACAGACTCAAGCAATCCCCAGCCTCACCTTCTCAGGTAGTTGGGATTACAGGTGTGCGCCACCACACCCAGCTATTTTTTGGGGGACTAGGTCTTGCTGTGTTGTCCTGAGTGGGACTTGAACTGCGATCCCTAGCACCAGCTGCTTCATAGGCTGAAGCTTACAGGCACGAGCCACCGTGCCCAGCTTCAAACTATATTCTTTTAGAAGTAACTCCTGTTCGTCCCACAGGAAACTTCTGGTTTACTTTCTGTATCTGTGATTTTAACTCTTTGAGTACTTCACATAAATTGAATCATGCAATACTTTTGTCTTTTTGCAACTGACTTGTTTCTTTCAGTATAAAGTTTTCAAGATTCACCCATATTATAGGATATTGGAGAACTTTGTTTTTTGTTTCTGTTTTTTTTAAGACTAGATCTCACTATTTTGCCTGTGGAACCACAGGCTCACGTTGCCCTGGGTACCACGGACTCAAGTGATCCCCAGTGTCAGCTTCCCAGGTAGCTGGGATTATAGGCGTGCGCCACCACACCCAGCTATTTTTTGAGACTAGGTCTTGCTATGTTGCCCTGGGTGGGTCTCGAACCCGCGGACATAAGGATTCCTAGTCTCAGCCGAGCTCTAGACTGAGCTTAAAGGCACGCACCACTGTGCCTGACTCAAACTTCGTTTTTTAAGGCTGAATGCTATTCTATTATATATCACATTTTTCATTTTGTAATTATATAAAATGGAATTTTATATATGTGATATCTATATATATAAAATCATGTTTTCCTAATCCATTCACCCATTGGTGAACACTGGGTTGCTTCTACTTTTTAGCTATGGTAATGCTGTGAATGTGGGTATACAGCTATCTCTTCAAGACCCTCCTCTCACTTCTTTTTTTTTTTTTTTTTTTTTTTTTTTTTTTTTTTTTTTTTTTTTTTTTTTTTTTTTTTTTGATACTAGATCTCACTATTTTTGTCCATGGAACTGCAGGCTCACATTGCCCATGGTACCACAGACTCAACCAATCTCCAGCCTCAGCTTCCCAGGTAGCTAGGATTACAGGCGCGCACCACCATGCCCAGCTATTTTTTGGGGACTAGGTCTCGCTGTGTTGCCCTGGGCAGGACTTGAACCACAATCCCCAGGCCCAGCTGTGACTCCATAAGCTGTTGCTTACAGGCACACGCCACTGTGCCCAGCTCTCTACTCTCACTTCTTTGGGGAATGTAGCTACATATAAAATTGCTAGATCATATGGTAATTCTGTTTTTTTAAGTTTTTGAGGAACCGCTTTCCTTAAAGCAGCTGTATCATTTTACATTCTCACCAACAGTGAACAGGGTTCCAGTTTCTCCATATCCTCACTAATACTTGTTTTATTGATAGTAGCTATTCTATGAACATAAGGTACAGTTTAAACAAGCATTTGATGAACATTTTTCTGATGAGTAATGATGTTGAGCATCTTTTTATCTGCTTTATTGGCCATTTTATGTGTTTGTGTTTTTTTTTTTTTAGAGAAATGTCCAAGTTCTGCCTATTTTTGAATTATTTGTTGTGTTGAATCTCCTTGTACCTCTGTAATTAGAAGCAGTAATTAGAGTAAGAGTACAGATCCCTGATATTTGGAGGATAGATCTCTTTTTGTCCACTCTGACCTCCCACAAACCATGTGTAAGCTGCAGGAACATGTGTATAGTTGCTATCATATGTTCAGGTGAGGATGAGAAGCTCCTACTGGGCTAAGAGCTGAAATTGACCAAAAAGAGTCACAATATACTAAATCTTCCTCTGGAACTCTCAAACCTTCAGTAGAATTTCAAAACAGCTGTATCAAACAGATTCTGTCAGTGTAATCGTTGCCTGAGTAAGAAGACAGATTCTATTCTGGCACTTCCTAATATCAGTTCCCATGAATCCTTTCTGTGCAATCTTTTGTTAAATGATTACTAGAAAGTTTCACAGAAAACACCTGGAGCAAACATTTAGACTTCTTAGATCAGTGGTTTTGAGACTTTTTGTTTTCTGTTAAACAACAAAATTCCTTTCACATATGAAACCTGCTATATCAAATGAAATCAGTTTATATAATCCCAATATGTGAAAGCAGGCAATTCTGCCCTCAGCAGTGCCTATCAACTGCTCTCCTCTTTTCTTCTTCCCACCTCTATTCTCTGGAAGTTTGGATGGAGAAGGGATTGAATGAACAGCTCAGCATTTCCCAGGATATATGCCAAGGAATGAATATTAATAGTGATGGCTGATGTCTCTAGATATTGAATGGAGAATTTCCATAATCAAATTAATTTTAGTTAGATAAAGTTAAACCTGTTCTATTACTGGAAGCCTTTAATAAATTCATGTGAACTATGAATCTCTAAAAGGGAAGATTTACTAATCTTACTTGAACATCTTTTTTTAAAGGAAGTAACATGAGTAATACTAGTTTGAGAAAGCTATTCCTTTATATGATCAGGGACATTTCAGCATTACTTTATCTCATAAAGGTTTCTAGACATAGTTGACACTAAGTTGGAGTGGAAAATGGAATCAAAACGCCTTACGCATAATATAGTATTTTTTTATACTATACTGTCTACCAGTTTTGAAACTTTTTCCATAATTATATGTCATAGATTGTCTAGGAAAAATCTGTCAGGGGTTTTATTGCATACTGCACTTTGAGCTATATGCACAATACTTACAGGAAAATAGAAGTGTAATATGTGATTTAAGAGTATATGGGGAAAAAAAAAAGAGTATATGGGAATTAAAAACTAACTGGATTACAACACTTTTCTCATCCACCAAATCACATTCAGCTGTACTAGTTGTTCAGGCTAGTGAAGAGAAAGACAGATATGTAAACCCACATTTAAGTCTAATAATATACATTGAAAACTACCAAACGGTATGAAAGGAGAATGGATCTATGTGAGTTCATTTGAAATTAAAATTAATATCAAGAACATACTGGGAAAATCATTTAAGATATTCATATTTTTAGCAAACAATTACATAAAAATTTTGAATTGTTTTCTAATTGTTATTGTAATATGCACTTCATTCTCTGGTAATAATTCTGAGGGTCAGAAATGTTTGAATTATTCTAAGTTACTTCTTAGCTTCCAAGGCCTTCACATTTAAAATGTACTTTAGGCCGGGCATGGTGGCACATGCCTGTAAACGGCAGTCTAGAAAGCCACGGCCAGGGATCGCAGTTGAGTCCCGCCAGGGGCACTTAGCGAGACCTAGTTCCAAAAAAATACAGCTGGGCATGGTGGCATGTACCTGTAATCCCAGCTATCTGGGAAGCTGAGGCTGGGGATTGCTTGAGTCTATGGTACCCGGGCAATGTGAGCCTGCGGTTCCACAGGCAAAAATAGTGAGACCTAGTCTCAAAAAAAAAGTAAGTAAGTAAACAAACAAATAAATAAAATTTATTTTAGCCTGGCGTGGTGGTGCATGCCTATTGTCCAAGTGCTGGGAGGCAAGAGACTTGGGATCGCTTGGGTTCTCGGGTTCGAGACTACCCCAGGCAACATAGTGAGACCTGGTCTCAAAAAAACTGTTGACAGGTGCCTGTAATCCCAGCTACCTGGGAGGTTGAGGCTGGGGATCGCTTGAGTCTGTGGTACCCCGAGCAACATAGCAAGACCTTGTGTCCAAAAAAAAAAAGATAATAAGATGTACTTATAAAATGTACTTTATCAAGTTTGTTGGTATTGATGTCTGTACACTGACCACACATTTTCCCCTCATTTTTTAAAATATTGGAGAATATCTTCCAAAGATTAAAAAGAGAGAAGGTAGAGCTTTTGAAATCTTGGTATTTCAGATTTTGTGTGTTTATGTTAATTGGATAGTTTCTGCTATTTAATCCACCCCTTTTATGAATGTTTACACTTTTTGCATTACAGTGGATGGAAATACCTGGGCACAAGTAATTGCCTTATACCCAACCTTAGTAGAATGCATCACTTGCTCATCCTCAGAAGTCTGCTCTGCACTTAAAGAGGCACTAGTTCCCTTTAAGGATTTCATGCAACCACCAACATCCAAAGTTCAAAATGGAGAATCTTGACCAGCTACAGTGAATTTAAAGAAGAAAGCTATCTGAAGAATGTTTGCTCCTCAGTCTTCTGGAAGAAGGACATCTCTTTACTACAAATAATTTTTGGCAGCTGTTGTTGGCCACCTTTAATTATACTTACCTGAATTCAGTAATTCATATTACAAGCTTACATGTCAACAAAGCCGTCTGAATGAGTAGCAGAATAAGCCTATAATAAGTAAAAGTGATGGGAGAGATAATTAATACAACAACATACCTGCTACTGTATCTTAAATCGTTGATTTAAAAGTGAGCTTATGTATAGTTTGTGGCGTAATGTGTTAATGATGTACTTTTTAAAAAGAAAGAAAAATATTTCATTCAGTAAGATTTATTAGGCTGGTGTTTTTGCACCCTTTTTCAAGTGCAAAATTGTACTAAAATTTTATGCAAGATGGTACTGTAACATTCCAATTATCTATAACCAGCCTTTGTAAACAAAGGGAACTGATATATGTGGGTATAATAAATGGGACAGTTCTGTATAAAATAGTTGTATTTGTTATTTAAATTTTTAAAGTATTGATAATGTTAAATGCTTGGAGCTGTATTTATTATTAATATAAAATTGTTTGCTTACATTTTTACTTATAATTTGCCTTAAGTGGCACATATGCTCACCACATGATCATGCAATTATTTTAATGCTTACTTTAAATGTGTTTACTAGTGACTATTAAACATCTGATCAGAAAGGTCATGTTAACACAGCAGCAAATAGTTTGATTTGCTGATTTTGCAACTTTAAAGTATTAATACATTGAGATATATTGTAGCACTATGACTCCATCATACCTCATTTCTTTAAATATCTTTCCCAACTTTCACATGTCTGTTTTTATATTTGCTGTCTGAATTTTAAAAACTTTCATATTTTATATTTCTACTGATTTTTTCCCCCACTGATTAACCACATTTTTCACTGTCTTTGAATTATGACCAAGGCAAGATAATTTTGGATTTCCTAAAATTTTGCCTGTGAGGTTTTATTCATTTCAGTGCTTCATTTTGTAATGTTTTCTGAAGAAGAAAAGTAACAATGCTAGCCCACTAATATAAAATGTGTGTGTATTCTAAAACAATGAGAAGTGTATTTTTGAAAATAGTGAGATATTTAGTGTTACAGTAAACTTTCTGTCATGGAGTAAAATGCTAATTTTGTTTGCCTATTCTAGTTAAGAAGAAAAGTGCTCATGAGTACAGTAACTTAATTGTTTCCTAAAACAAGCTGACACCTAGCTCACTGTATCTTTTATTTAATGGATTATGGTATTATATTTTTCTTCTGAATTACATTTTTCATAATTATGTCAAGACTCAAAAATGTTTAAAACAATAATCATAAGAATTTATAATTGTCTCAGTATTATTTTAGTGTACTCTAAGTTCTTTGATTTTAATAGAACTTATAAATTTCAGTTTCTCCAGAGTAATAACTAAGAGAAGATAGTAGACTTGAGTAATGAATGAGATACAAAGTTGAGGATATTGTAATTGTATAATTATTTAATTTGCACTATTAGCTGTAAACATGTAAGGCCTTTTTTTTTGAGGGGACATTTTTATTTATATGAACTAATGAATTTCTATTTTATAATTTCACCTAAAATGATGGTAAAATATAACATTACCTAGATTCTATCTTTAACATTATCCTTTGAAGAAATATATGAAAAAAATTATTCAAGCTGTGTATTTAGTTTATTTTCTATGTTTGGATATATTAAATTGGTGATTAAAAGCTGTATATAACTGATAAAGTATTAACTAGAATAACAAGGGTAGTATGCAAGTACCATGTTAAAATATTACTGTGACTTTACATGATGTAAACATGTCTATTCATAAAAAATAACAGATCACTTGCAATTAGAATAATCATTTCTCCAGCAAAAGTTAAATAGGCGTTAAGGGAATGACAAGACATTTATATAAACTAAGTATAATGTCATACAATATGGTATTCAATACCAGTCTTAATGACAAGCAAATTGGACTGCTCCTTCAGCGGCTTTTCTTCCCAAAATATGTCTTACCCCTCAGAGTATCTACTGGTAATTTATTTCCTGGAGTTAAACATTCCTTTAGGATCATTCCTGGGGAGGTTAACACCTTGCTTGTTGGTATGAATTGGGTTCTGTAGTGATTAGAACAACTGGGCTACTTGAGGTTACTAGATCTCAAAAAATTCAAACCTCCCATAGATAAGATCATTTTACAGCACTACTAAGACTATAACTAGTTCTTGGAACTATCCTTTAGAAACAGATTGTAAGTTATCACTCACTGATAGTGTCTATCTTACATATATGGCTGGACAACAGGCATATACCAACATTTGGATTAAAGTTCTTTGCTATTTTCTTTTTTTCAACATAGACAGCTTACTTTTTCAGTTTCCAATAATGCTGCTACTGCCAAAAAGGAAAAGAGATTGTACCGCTACTTAGGAAGAATTTAGTATTTCTTTATAAATAATGTTAGTGGTTTGTTTTGTTAGTTTTATTTGACTAATGTTTACTAGGTACCAGTTAGGTGCCAAAAGAAAAAAAAGCTGCATAAAAAAGTTTGGTATGGAGAAAACCTTTTCTTATTAGCTGCTATGTTGTTTCTTATCCATTCTTCCCCTAAGTGAGTACTGATTCAAATCTTGCTGCATTCCTTAAGGTATGTGTAGCACCAAAGGAGCTGACCAATTTTTCTTATGTATTTTATTATAAAGAATAACATTAATTTAAATCAATTCTTTAGCAGACAAATAACATTGTAACCTTAGAGTATTTCATTTTTTGTCTTAACTTGTTGCCACTGGTCCCTGGTAATCATTGGGCCAAAGGTTGGGGTAAGACTTTAGGACAAAACAGCATACATTATTGAACAGTATTAACAACTCCTAGTATGAATGAGGTTGTTTTTATTAATCACTCTTGTTAATAAAAGACCAATGTAGTTATTATATAATCGTGAACATATTCTTCCCAAATGTAGAATAATTTCAGTTGGACAACCAAATCTTCAAGAGACCGCTGTAGGGGAAAGCTGTCTACCTAAGGCAGAGTACTTTTCAGAAACCCACCTTTCTGTGGTTGTTACAGAAATTAATAGTGGAGATTTAGAAGCCCCTTGAACAAGTAAATGTCCAGTGGAAGTATACTTGTCCAGATCGTAGTTTACTGTTTTTTATAGAAAACTACTACAGATTTGGACAATCTGTATTTGAAACTATTATCAACAGCCTAGTAGTTCTTTAGCTTTCTGCATATTATACATGATAGTTTGGAAGACTTGCTGATTTAAGTCAAGTCTCAAATGTTTATTATGCCTATTGTTTCTGGGTTGTGTTTATCTACATTATTAGGGTGAATTTAACTTTGTTTTTAATTACCACCCAAGAGAAGAATGGGAGTTCATAATACATGGTATATTATCAATTTATATATTGGGGAAAAACAACTTTTAATATTTTAAAATCACTTGAACTAAAAGTTTTCTAAGTTTGGCAAGTAGAGTAGTACTTTGAATATGAAATGAAAATGTTTTTTGTAGATTGGGTAAGAAAGTTATGTCTTTTTATATAAAACTTTTAGAGAAAGATAAATATCAATTTCTTGAAAATGTTGATTTTGAATGCACTAACATTGTTGACTCTTTGAAAGAACATGCAGTGAATCCTTGTGTAGATACAACTAATCTTAGTAATCTTGACCAATGAGGCAGTGAAGAGCAGAGGTCTGCCTCTTATTTAATTTTAGGTGTGTTAACTTTTTAAAGCCTTTGTTTTCTTATTTCTAATATATGATAATTATTTTCTGATTATTAGAGAAAATAAATACTTTGAATTTAGAGTTGATTTCATAATATGGCATTCAAGTAATGTATACAACTAAAGTTGTTTGGTAAATGTATTATTATATCCAAATTGAGACGTTTGACAATATTTTTTCTCCTGCATCACTTTCTTCCCTTTTCCTTCCCCCACCTTTTTTTTTAATACTTCACCCTGCTTTTTCTCTTTTCATTCTTCTTCCAACCTCCTTTTTCTCCTTAAATTCTTCCTCTTATTTCACCTCTGACAACTGTCATTTTTTTGCACAGGTGAAATCTCCATGTTATTACAAAATAGCTGAAAAAAATGAAGTTATTTGTAACTATAGCTTCAACTATGATTCTGAATTCACAGGGTTCAGCAACCAGGATGTTCAAAATGGGATTGCTTATAATTGTGATGAACAGCAGCTAAACTTAGAACAATCTATGTGACTAAAGATTATATCAACTTTTTTGTAAGAGTTCTTAAAATCTGTTTACATAAATTTAGTTGTTTTCATTTTGTCTCTTTTAAGAGTGGGGGAGGTATCTTTTGAAGCCAGGAGATTTGAACTACTATAAATTTATGTTATATAAATATTTATTGACTTATAATATTTATACAGTCTAGGAAGCCCTTGAGGCAGCACATGTATTTCAGCTGTTTCTATTTTTTTATTACAAAACAGTATTTTTTGGTAGAAGACCTAGTTTATTATAGTACTCAACTTCAAATCTTTTTATGGTATATTTGGTATCCATGTACTTCGTATAGTGATACAGAAGTCAGAACATTCCTAGTTGCTGTATGGGATTGAGAAAAATTATACCCTTCAGAACTGAGAAAATTATACCCTTGAATTTTGGGGTTTTTATGCAAATTTAGTTACATTAAATTTTATTTAAACATAATAGTGGGACTAGGGATGATCCAATAACCCATTCCATTATTTGAGAAACCATTGCAGTATATAATAACATTTTCTTTATAGAAAGTATTACTGAATGGGAGAGAAACTCCAAATCTACAATACTGTAATCTTATTTTTATCTAGAAAAATAAAAAAAATATTAGGTTTCAGATCCAACTGTGCAAATTGCATTTGGTTTCCAGCTTTTACTACTGCTGTGTCATAATTTTAACACCATATAACTCCCGTTTCTTAAGGCAGTTACCATATGGTGTTTATGTCAGACAGGATATATTTATCTAATTTTGTGAGATTCTTTTTTAGCTCCCAACACAGTTCTTGAAAGTAATACCATTGTTGTTACACTTTCTCCTTACAATTTTTATGTTGTTGAGATGTATCAGTTATGTACTATAATCTTGAATTTCTCTTGACCTCAAACCCAAATTTTCTTTGTGACCTAAGATTTTTGACAAAAATTGCATACTTTACAGTTGTGACTGCATAAATCTTTAACTTCCTGACAGTTACTACTCATTATGATTCTGGGTTTTTAATTATGTTCTACAATGCTTATTTTCTTAGGATAACTCAAAATCATAACCACTTTAAGAATTTACTTTCAAATCCATAAATGATTTATTTCATATATTTGTACTTGCTTTCTCATTCTCACTAGGTTCAATCTATCTGTGACACTGCACATCATTGACCTTGTTTAAAGATTTCGTAAGTTATCATTTAATGTTTAGGATGGTCAGTTTAAAAAAACTTTTATAAAGTAGAATAATGGAGATGCATTTTTAAAGAAACTTGTTGAAACAATGTACAGAATGAAAAACATCCAGTCCAAAGGATATTATGGAATCTCAGTAGTTTGTAAAGAAAATAGATTGAGCTTTAAAAATTCTAGGTCAAGTAAACAATCTTCACGTGGATTAAACTTTCAGTCAAATCTTGTTTTACAGGTATTCCACCTTTAATTTAGTGAAACTGGCTTTGAGACTAACTAGCAGTGTCAGAACACCCTTCCACCTCTCAAAGGGAAATAATTTAAAATTTTCTTTTTAAGAAACCAATAATAAATGTATAATAAGTGATTGGAAAATTCTGATGTAGAATCTACAGCAGTCAGGTATCATCATGATGATTTTCCTGATTTCTAATTTTAATCATTTCTGGAGTACCTAGTATGTATCAGTCAGGGCTTTACTGATACCCTTTTACTCTTCATAGTAGTCCTGCAAGAAAAGTATAATACACTCACTTCATAAAGGAGAAAGTTTAGGTTTAGAGGTTGACAAAGTTAGAGGTGACAAGGTTCACTAATAATGTCTGTGTGAATTAGAACATCTTGCTTCAAAAGCAGTTCTTCCTACTACATGTTAATTTCATGTTTTACAAAAACGATTTTAACTCAAATCCAAGGTTTACCAAAATAAAGGGAAAATGCTTTTTAGACAATTACCATTTCTATGAATAGGCATTGGACAGATAAATTTGAACATAAGAACTTCAAAACTGTGGGAAAAAATAATCTAATGGCTAGAATCTCCAAAACTGAATTGAGTTTTTATTATTGGTCTAGGACAGTTTAAAACATCTTACTGATTTTGTAGTCTAAGAGGCTTAAAAGCTCTGCTATTTACTAGGTGTGTGACCTTGGGCAAATCTGGTTTGCTTTCTTCATCTATAAAATGGAATTAACTCTTGGAGTTAAGATTTTAAAAAATGTTGTAAAGCACTATACCTGGCACCTACATGGATGTTAGGTAAATAGTTTTGGCACAAGTCACTCACTAAATGGGCAAAAACCCCATGCCTTCTCACAAAGGCTGTCCTTTTATTGGGAAACCACTGCATATTAAGAAAGTAGTGCACGCTTGTAACTGCCCATGTGTATGGATAGAAGTTGTTAGGGGTTCTCAGGTGTTTATATCTATTTGTGAAAACCACATATATAATACTGAAAACAAAGTTTATACTGAATACTCATATGTTGCTAAAAGTTTAACTCCTAACCTGTATTTAAAGCATTGGGTTAGTTTCTGCCCTCATTGAGTTTAGTTTTACTGATAATATCGACCTATTTAACAAGTATGCAAAATGCTATGAAAGACAGATTAATACAGGATCATAAAATAGGAAAACAGGCTTGTTTGTCGGGCTTAGGATATTATTACTAGTAGTATTCAGAAGGAACATTAATGAAAACATTCAGTGGTGGAGATAGAATTTAAAATAGGCTTTGGTCAGTGGGTGCATTTTGGATAGGTCCAAAGGCTATGGCCATTTCAGTTTCACCCATAGTAAATTGGGAGGATACGTATTTTCCCCCCTTTATGGAAATATAACAATCCTAAAATGAATTTAACAATAACGATTCAGTGAACATATTTTTATGTATTTTATTTTCTGAATTTGCTTACAAGTTACTTTTAAATTTGTCAGGCACAAAAACTTCAAAAATTGTTCAAGAAATTACGTCCCAACAAAATGGAAAGACAGTGTTAGGTACTTTACAATGACGCTATTTTAAGAGGATCTGTTCGTAAAAATCATGCAGTTTAAGCAGGAAAAGTTACTTTCCTAAAAAGTAATTATACACGGATGTCCCCGATGAGGTGTCAGATTTCAGACTGTGGCCCTTAGCGACTTGGCTTGTAAAGTGTCTGTTCTGTTTGCAAATCCCAAGTCTGTACACTCCTTAGTTCCTGCACTCATTTTTGTTAGTCTGCGTTTTAGGGACTGTAATGACTAATAGGATTGCCAGATTTAGCAGATAAAAATACAGGACGCCCAGTTAAATTTCACATAGGTTTTTTTTTAAGTACGGGAGACATACAATTACAAAAACCCCACTTTATCTGAAATTAGCTGGCAACCAGCTTACTTTTTCTTTAAAATAATTTGCAACTTTCTACAGACATCTCTAACAGGGAGGCAAAAAGTAAGTCGTCTTGGAGCTAAGGAGCTTAGCGGTGCTCCTCCGTCTTTGCCAAACAGCCTTAAAAAAAAAAAAAAAAAAAAGCCCCAGGAGTCTGCGCAATAAAGAGCTGCGCCGCAGCTTTCCCGCCGCTTTTCTGCGGAATGCAGCCTCTGGCCTCGCCGCGGGGTGGAGCGCCTATGACGGTATCCTTGTCGGCGAGGAGAGGAGGTGCCGGAAACTTTACACCCCGGCCTGAGCACAACGTGTCCACTTAGACGGCGGCGAGTGCCGCCATCTTCTCCGCGGGCAAAGGCCGGAAATGGGGCGCCGCTTTGCTCGGTTGAGTAGATTGGGGAGCATGGCCCGCAGCCTCAGCACTTTCGTGACGTGGAGTTGGGGGTCCCCCCTTTGGGGGCTGATTTCTGGTGACACGTAAAGACTGCCAAGGCGGGGAAAGGGGACGCCGCCTGTGCCCCGGATGTAAGATGGCGGCGCTGGGGGCGGCCTGGCGGGGCAGTCACGTGGTGGGGAGTAGCGCGCGAGCCTCCTTAAGTGATCTCTATGGTTCGTCCTGACGCACAGGAGCAGTGGAGCGCAAGACGAGTCTGGTGTCCGCGCGGCCGGCGGCGGTGTCCGCCGCCCAGCCCAGTTTCAGTTTCACGGGGTTTTTTGTTTTACTCTCGCCTCCTGCAGAGACCGCGGGGTCTCCCCGAAAGGTGCTGGCGGACGGCGATCGGGGACTTCCCGGCTTGGTTTCTCGACGCGACGCCAGAGCCGGTGTTCGCCTCTGCGGGAAGAGCCCTGGACGTCCCCGCGAGGAGTGCCCGCCGGCGGCGGGGGCCGGGAGCAGGGCGCGGGGGGCTGGGGCTTCGGGCCGCCGCCCAGCCCCCACCGAAGGGGCGGGGAGGCGCGCGGGTGGCGCGGCCGGGAGACGTGGCGGGAGTCGGCGGGCACGGCCCGGGGAGCCTCGCGGGCGCCGGGAGAAGCGCGGGAGCGCCGCGCGCTGCCTCGGCGACGTCGGCACCCCCTTGGCATCTGGCTGCGCTTTTGCCGCCCATTCCTGCTCCGGAGTAGCGCCGGGCGTGAGCTCCTCGCGGGGCGACGAGGGAGCGGCTGCCCCCGCCGGGGCGCCTCTGCACCTTTTCCCTGGCCTGCGCGCGTGGTCGCGTCGAGAACGCCCGGCGCGGCCTCCCGCGAGCGCCGGCGCCGCCTCCGGTCCCCGCGGCTCTCGGGCGCGCCCGCGGCGGCCGGGCGGCGTGGCGCTGGGCGGGGTCTCCGGGCGCGGCGCGGCGGGGAAGGGCAGGGGCGCCCGGCCGGCGGCGGCGGAGCATGGACGGAGGAGCGCCGGAGCCGCTTCGCCCCCTCGGCGGGGTCCAGCGCCGCCCGACACCATGGCCCTGGCTGAGGTAGTAGTTTGTGCTGTTGGTCGGGTTGTGACATTGCCCGCTGTGGAGATAACTGCGCAAGCTACTGCCTTGCTAGTGCTGGTGATGCTCAGCGCAGCGGAGGACAATGGCGGGGAATCCCCTTTGTTTTAGCCGGCGCGGGGACAGCCCGCCAGCCCGGGCCGCCGCGGGAACCGTTAGTTGTGCCTTTTCCCGGCGGGAGGGAGGGAGGACTTGAGGGGCGAGGGGTGCGCGGGGACGGGCTTAAAGCTGAGGAGATCGCTCAGCCTTTTGCCCTCGCGTTTTGCTCCCGGAGGGAGGAGTGAAATTGTCAGATACTGACACGGAACTTTCCCACTGGAAATAATCTTGACGTTCCTTTCGGTAGTTGAGACGAGACTGACTTTGTACCTGTTCTGCCCGGTTCCTGAGCGGGGTGTTGGCGTGTGTGACTCTCCTGTCGCGCGGAACTGGTGCTGGGGCAAGGGTACGAGACCCATGAATGACAAAGTTTATGCTTTAACATCTGAAAAAAAATTTTTTTACCTGTTCGCTCAGTAAAGTTCAAGAGTTTCTTAAATGTAAATTTAAAGCAATTAAAGTTTCTGTTTTTACCTTTGCAACTTTTTGAATGAGAAGATTGAATTTACGGCTAAATGCACTACTAAGGTCTTTTTAATGTATGAGGCAAACAAATAAATTCTTTCTACGCTGTGCTGAGTGGTTTTTTTTTCCCCCCTCCAGTTTAACCTTGGAACCTCAGATTCTGCTGGTGTTCGGGTTAATTTGCCCTCGATTTTTATGTTACTGTGATGCTTTCTATCGTTTAGCATTTTAGTATGGAAGGAAAGGATCTGGGTAGGAGTTGAGAGCGGTTTCTTGATACTTTGGGTTCAATGCCCATTTTGAATGGTAAGGTATGACAAATAGAGAAACATTTTTTATATGAGAACATTGATAACTAATAAAATTATTTGATATTTTAAATACCTTGAAGTTTGGGTAGAAAAGAAAATTGTATTTTTAAAATTTTCATTTCACTGAGCTAAATCGGTGGTAAATTTAGAACTTTAAAAAGACAGTTTTGATTTGTGCAGGTTAATTAGGTATAATCACAGTTTTGTCTGATTTAGTTTGTTGTTTAATTGAAAAGTGGGCAGTTCTTTACTAAGAAAAAGGTACGTATATATGGAGAAAAAAATTCAAATCAACTGGGTTCCTTTTTCTCTCTTCAGTGGGGGTTTGCTGTTCAGAAGAGATAAGTGTGCCATGATTTGGTTTGTTTTAACTTTGAGAGATAACCTGACCTAATCTGATCTCATCTGGATGGAGCTGCCTCGTTGTGAGGACAGTCAAGAACCTTATTGTGAATCTGAAAATACTTGAACGTTGAGGCTCCTGATATCAAACAGCAAAGTAATTCAGGACATAACTGCCAGTTGCTTTTTTGTTTTTTCGTTTTCTTAATGGTGAAGATGTCAGGCGTCTATGTCAAAATTTGACGTAATAGACGATTCTAAAAATCTAATTGCAGTGTGATTTTCATGTTTGATAGCACTTGATTCAGCCAACCAAGGTCATCCAACAGAGCTTATCTTTCCCATTACACTTGAGAACATTCTGTAGAGGATCAACAGTTAGTCTGTACCCCAATGTATTACAAATTTTGCTGGTAATTAATGGAGCTAGATGAATCAACAGATCTGAAACTACAGATTAAATATTCATAGTGTCAATGTAATTTTCATCCAAACTACTACATGTTACATATTACGAACATTATCAAGCAATTTGATATAAAGTTACTTCCATATTATTTCTGTTTGCCACATAACCAAGAGAAAATACTGCCCCCACCTGACTTCATTAGGTTTTATGATTTTTATTTCCAGTCTCCAGTTCTTAAGTTGTCCATGTTTTACTTTTCTATTTCTACGTTGGTTAAAAGTACTGAACAACAGCTGATGACTGTTTCCTACAAGATGAATTTATCAAAAGTACAACTTTCCAGTCTTGGTATTTTAGACATTTACTTGTTGGCACAATTAACTTTTAAGACCTATTACAGTCATTTAAGTCATTTGTATTAGCAAAAAGACACTGGTGGGAAAGAATAAGGCAGCATTTGGGGCATCCTTTTCAGTAAGTACCAGGACAAAGGAAAACTGAGGTAAGGTAATGAATGACACTAATATTATTGGAAATAGAAATACTGCTATATAGGAGATAGAGAAAATTGTTGAGGACCAGTTTTTCTTCATGCTCCACAGAATTCCTGTTTGTTTTTCTTACATATAATCTTGATAAATGATTTGAAAAGAAAATCACCTTTTATGGAGAGGCAAGACTAACCAGCAGGAGTATAGTCAACACATTGTATCTTGTACCCCCCCAAAGAATAGGGCAAAGGCATAGTAGATAGTAGTTCTTTAGCATATAGGTACAAGGTGCCAAGAAGACCAATACTTGTTCATAACTACACATTCTCAGGGTTCCCTCTTGTTCATTTCACCCCCATTCTCTATTGTAAAGAAACCTGACAAGGGAGATTCTCTTATTTCCCCATGAACACACCTCTCTGGTGTGTGGGACAAGGGAAGGACAATGATCTTGAAAAGTGAATTAGGTAGGCCAGGAAAGATCCCCAAGAGGAGAATGACGACCATTTTCATAAAATAAAAAAAGCCACTACTACCACTGATTATATAATTAAAGCAGAAATATTAAAATCACCCTGAATGGTTGTCTAATTCAGTTAATTATTTTTATTAACATTACTACTAGGCACCATGAGAAAAGGAGAATAATTGTATTGACTAGGTCGATGCCTGAAAGAAAATGCAGTTAGTAAAGACCCTATAGGAAATACTTACTCAAAATGTGGGCAGGTGAGAAAAGCTTTAGTGACTTGTTCACCTTTAAGACCTGGTGGGGGTGGGGGGAAAGAAAAGTGGGTGAAGAGCTGATGATAGAGAAATAAGGAGTACTTCAAAAACATATCATGCAGCTTAGAGAATTCTTTTAATTATGTTTGTTGCTGCTAGTAGTTTAAATATGGAATTGGCATCTTGGAGATAAGCAATGCAATTGTAGTAAAGAGGGATACTCTAGGTGGTTAGGTGGTTTATATTTTAATATTGTACTACCTGCTACTACCTGGGGTATCGCCTGAATTAAAGGAAATTGCTGTGAGTTCCGCATGGGCTATGGTGATTTCTATATTTTTGGTTAGTTACACTTCAATTTAGAATTACCTTTCTTTCAAAGTGTTGTTTTATTCAGATGTAATTGTGCCTGCACAGATTTATTTGTGGTTACTAAATTTGTGAATAAAATCCCTTTAAGCTGCACTATTGACATCTAGCAGTACAAATTTGGTCTTTTAATTATATCAGATAAGAACAAACCTAAGAGATGAGTCGTATTGATGAGTTCTTTCTCCTTATTTAATGTCAAACAGCACTTTGTGAAAGTACACCATTTGCTTTTATTAAGGTTTCAGATTTCAAATTCTGTTAGTTCCATTAAAATATAATTGGGAGTGTTTTATCATGAAAGTCAAGGTTTCTCAGTAGACTGAATAATATCAGATGTCACAGAAAAGTAAATTAGGGACTAAAGAGTGTCCACAGACGCTGGCAATTAAGATCAATGCTGTGTTTTCTATTATAAACTAAACATTTCTAGCTGCTCTCTGGTTGTATAACATTACAATTACGTGTTTCATACTACTTTGAGCACTGCTAACAAAGATACTAAGAATCAGAACTTATTCAGTATTTTGCACAATATATTTTAAAGTCCTTATTAAATAGAAAAGCATTATACAAATACGCAGGCTAATTGTATTAACACCGACATAATGTTACCTGAAAACATGACAGAAAGAATTGTCTAAACTCTTAAAGAGCAAATAAATGAAGTATATTTTTGCTGTCCATAAAACCAAATTTCTATACTATTTAATAATACTTTAGGTGACTCGTCAGTGAGAATTAGAATACTGTCTGTAATTTCTTTCTAGTAAATGAACTTTGTACAGAATAAATATATGCCAGGTAAATTCATTAATTTTATTTAACGAATATATTAGGTACCTGCTGTATGCCAGACACTTGAGGATACACAATAGACTAAAGTGAACAAATCTTTTCCCTCACGGAATTTCTCTCTAATGAGAATAAATTTTCCTATAATAATAAACATGTAATGAGCACTGTCTGTGGGCAACCTGGGTGATTTTCAAACCTGCCTTCCACTAGGGCATCCTTGGTGTGTTTTGTTTTTAAAAAGGTATTTCCATGTTCATTTTTTCCAAAAATATAAAAATTTTAATTACATTAAAAAAATTAGTTCCGCTCATCTGATTATGCAATCTAGGTTTTTCAGTCTAGGTAATCAGATGTTTTGTGATGTATGTTCTAAACACACAAGTGTTCAAAGAAACTAGAGCAAATTGAATTGAGTAGGTGTTGAGCTGCCCTCATTCAGTTTCCTTTCTGGAGCAAAGGTGTCGAGTAATTCTAACAGTAAAGGAATGGATGGCCAACTGTGAACCTTGCTAGGTCTCAGAACAAGAGAGAAAAAAATCAAGTAGTCCTGCCTTGTACAAACTACCCATCAAGACAACTACTTAGAGGGAGATTTTTCTTATTTTAAAATAATTTCAGTTTAAAAATACAGTGTGGTAGAATTAAAATGTTAACATATTGCAGCAGCTAATGAAAGAATGGAGGCGGGCCTCTGTGGCTATTGATAGTACTAAGTGGAGCTGGCTATAGAATGCTTGGGTCAGGCTGATAACCGAACCCCTGTTGGTCTCAACATCACAACTAGACATCTTGTGCCTCCTGAGATACTGTTGCTTTCCTGATTCCATAGGTTTTTTAGAAGTTGCCTTAGTGTATATATTTTTTAATCCTAAAGTATTGTAAGGTAAAGCAATTTCCTGAAAATATAAATGTTTTGGCTAAAACTACTTTCAGTAAGCTTAGTTCTGTTTTTCATTTCAAATAATCAACTAGTCTGGTAATTTGAGCTCTATTTCTACCCACTCAGAAAATTATTTTTTAGTTTTTTTTTCTTTCACTGTGTATAAATTTTATCAAATTTGTACAACTAATATTTGCTAACTCCTAGCTATTAGTTGATTGTGCTTCTACATATATTTACATATACCACGGTTAATTAATCTGATAATCTGAATATTTAACTGAGTGTTTTTCTTATTTTGAATATATTAACATATTACAGAGCTTAAAAATATATAACCAACAGTTTTCTCTGGGTTAAAAAGAAACAATGATTTTGCATTTTACTACCATAAAAACCATATTATTGAATACCTACTGTGTGTCAGGCGTATATATATATAGAGAGAGAGTGAGATAGTTTTCTACATGAATATATTGAAAAAACTTTGAAGAATTAATAATATTGAAAAAACTGAAGCATTATTACAGATTTAAGATAATTAAAATTCAGTAATTGACATTATTAAATAGTTATTGTTTTGAAATATGCATCTCCATGGCCTTCACCTTGTATCTCTTACACTGTGTATACTTTGTAAATCAGTTCTAACATGACTTTATCCACTACATGTATGGCATACATGGTTATTTTCAACTTTTAACCTTGTAACTTGAGCTGTCTTATAGGGATATTAATTATATTTGTTGAAATAGTAGAAGTACAAATACCTTTAGTGGCCTCTGATGATTATACTTGAACCCTGTGGAGTTTATTACACTTGAATTGATTACATATTTACATATTTCTTAAACTCTTCCTGATGTGTTATTACCCTTCCCTTGTTAATTGAATGTCTCATTACCATTTTATTTTAGGGACTTAAAGTCACCATTTATACAGTTAGGCTTTCTCACATAATCAAGTCAGACCATAAACCAGGTTTCAAGAAGCAGAGAGAGAGATCCCTCCCCTCTGCCAAGAAGGCATAACCCCAAAAACACATTACCTGAAAACTTAATATACAAGTTCCAAAATTACCTTTGGACAATTTCACCCAACTTATTTTTCCTTTGTCATATTCCTCTTTTCCTTTTTTTCTATTAACAGAATAATTTTTGTTTATGTGGCAAAAAAAAAAAAATCCTACAGTTACAGGCAATTGGAAGTATTAAAAAGTGGTTGTGATAGGTGTCTGGTATTAAGTAATTTTTTCATGTAAAAAGAAGGTGGTGGTGGTCTCATAGGCGAATATGTGACTTGGTGACTTGTGCACTGAAAAAAAAATTATGATGATGAAATACATGCAGTCAGGCTAGGCTAAGTGGAAAGTCATGTTATTTGAACTGATAGAGTTTTGAAGTGCTAAGAAAATGATTTAATGAAACTGGGGTCATAAAACTGCTAGAAAGAATGTAGGCTGATTTCTTCCAGAATTTAGGAGCTGTGGGAATTTAAAAAAAAAAAAAAAAAGCCATAAGAGCAAGAGCAAAAAGAGAACAACAACTGAACTGCGGCCCAGATGAACTTTGGGAAAAGGGTAGGTTTGCAGAAAAAAAAGAATCTAGGGTAATTCATTTGGTCTGTTTTAAAAAAATTTTAACAGCTGCTTATTTGTGTATTTACTAGATATTAAGTTTATTCTTGTCATTGGAAACATGCTATTCTACTTGAAGAAATAGATATGCGTGTGAAAAAATGAATAAAACAAGTTGTTTTGTGTTGATTGACAGAGCAATGTCATAGGGATGCAAAAGATGAGTCAGTTTTAATCAGGATCAGGGGACCAGTACAAAGGGCAAAAGAATAAGCATGTTTTCCATATGACAATAAGTGAAAGATGTGTCTTTCTGGATTTAAGAAAAGCATGAGAAAAGTTCTGGATACCTAAGAAGGCATGGACGTTCAAATCACATGTAGTTTAATATACAGGAATCTTGAGTAAGGAGTATGGAAAGTGGTATAGAAAAAGGCTGGAAAAAATGGTTGTGAGTTAGATCATGTGTGATCTGCAAATGTAAAGAATTTTGACTTAAAAATGACTGAAATATAGTCGACATAAAAATGTTAGTTTCAGCTATACAGCATGATCAATATATGTAGGGATTTCTGTTGCACCACTATGCGATGCTTGGCTGAATGTATACCATATTTTCTTTATTCATCATAGGATACTTAGGATATTTCCCCTCTTGGCTACTGTAATTATGCTGCGGTGGACATGGGGATGTGTTTGTCTTTTCAAGTTAGTATTTTTCTTACCTTTGGATAAGGATGCTTAAATGGCATTGCTGGCTTGCGTGGTAGTTTGAGGGATTTCCATATGCTTTCCATAGTGACTGTTCTAGTCCACAATGCTATGGACAGTGTGTAATGTTCCCATTTCTCTACACTCTCACTAATCACTTAAGTCTTGTTTTTTTCAGAGTAGTCATTCTGGAGGGTGCGAGATGATAACTCATCGTTGTTTAATTTGCATTTCCCTGATGATTAGTGACCGTGAACACCTTCTCACATCCCTGCTGGTCATCTGCATGTCCTCTCTGGAAATATGTCTATTTTGATTCTCTATTTGACCTTTCTGTATTTTGGATATTTATCACTTGTCAGCTATATGATTTGGAAATCTTTTTCATTATTTAAGAATAAATACTTATAGGCCGGGCACGGTGGTGCATGCCTGTAGGTGGCAGCCTAGGAAGTCAGGACTAGGGATCGCCTAGTTCTAGTCCGACCTGGGGCCCATAGCGAGAGACCTAGTTCCAAAAAAATAGCTGGGCGTGGTGCGTGCCTGTAAATCCCAGCTACCTGGGAAGCTAAGGCTGGGAATTGCTTGAGTCTGTGGTACCCTGGGTAACATGAGCCTGTGGTTCCACAGGCAAAAATAGTGAGACCTAGTCTCAAAAAAAAAAAAAAAACAAAAGAATAACTACTTACATTTTTTGAGGAAGGACAGTACACACAGAAAATAAAAATATAAGGGAGGTGGAAGGGCAAGAATGATTATTATTAGAAGATGAAAATGTTGGTATGTGGGTAGAAGAAAAATGAGAGAGAACATGGAATTCAAAATTGAATATTATGATTGTGACCCCTGACTTTGTAATAGCCAACCATTGGAGCCATAGATGCAGCATCATTTCAACAACAGTCCTTAGGCTTTCCTTTTTTGTCCTTTCGTTTTTCTTCCAACGGTGGAGGTTCAAAAACATCTGTGAATTATTTGACATGTTTTTTTCACTGAAAAAAATCTCTCTGTCCCTTTCTCTTGAACTTGGGTGACATTTGTGACTGTCTCAACAAATATACCATGACAAAAATGACACTGTGTGGCTTATGAGACAGGGTCACTCATGGTGATACACCCTCTTTTCTCAACACATGTGTTTGGAGATGTCAGGTACCATGTAAAAATAGCTACTCTGAAGCTGTCTTATTGACAAGACCATGGGGAGATCACATAGAGATGGGAAAGCTGACTGAGGAGACCCAACAGTCCCCACCTGTATGTCTTCCCAGGCCAGGTACCCTCTCTGTGAGTGAGCGAGCTTGTAAGGGCCAGCGCTGACTCCATCTTGCTGCAGGCTCATGCAATATTTGAGCAAGAACTATCTCGCTAAGCTTAGTCGAGCTCCGGAACTGTGAGGATAGTAATAAAAAGTGGGTTGTTGGTTTTAAGCCAAAATTTAGAAGGATTTGTTATAGCAATAGATATCTAAAACCAATTTTGGCTCCTGGAGATAGAGTATTACCAGAACATGGCAGTGACTTTGGAATGAGCTGTGACATTAATTGGGAAGGCCTCAAAGAGATAAGCAGCAGGAGGCTAGTGGACTTAAAGTCAGTAGGACTTAAAGAAAAATGAGCAAGAAATTGTTCAAACTGAAGGGAAAGTCCTTGTCAATGTAACTGTTGCCTGTGATTATGTAGAAATAGAAAAAATATACCTAATAAACTGATGGATTGGGCACTTTAATATCTAAACTCTGATCTTACCTATATATTTTTTCAAAAACTTTCAGAATTCTAGATAACCAGATAGTATTTATGCAAAAATTGTACTTGCATAATGAAATAAAAACTTCCAATGTTTACCCTGAGTAGTAAGCAGAGAATTTCAAGCACTTTTGTAGGTGACCTGAGTCTGTTTTGCGCTAAGGACCCTTAAGTTGATACTGAAGTCATGGCATTTGTGTTCTTTTCTAATGGAGAGTTGCCATGTTGCAGGGATATAATAGTTAGAAGGCTGTGCTAGAATCTGTCCTGGCTCCTCTCCATGCTACAGGCCATCTGTGAAGCTCTGGACTCTTGGTCAAATATGTCTCATCTCTTTCCCAGAATTTTGGATGGAATTCTTATCAAGATTAACGTCGATAGCAATATTGAGGATGAAAAATCTAAGAGAATTTTTAAGGAAAGAGGACTGGAAATCAGGAGGGTATTTTCACCCCATTGTTTTGCCCTGTGAAATGTGCGGGTGTAATTCTGTGAGGCAGGGAGCGTATGTACGTAAGTGGCGCTTTTCCTCTGTTTAGCATTTCTGAGCGATACATGTGATGGCCCCCATGTATTTATTAGCTTCTATCGTGAGACGACCCCTTGTTCTGAAGGTGCCCGTGGTGGGCCTGTGCACGCCTGAGGGAAGGACTACGCATACGAGCAAACCCTGCCTCTGCTACCGTGATGCAGATTCTTAGATCTAAAAACAATAGTGAGTTCTTGAGAAAAAGTGAATTCTAGCAGCAGTAACATCTTTTCATAAACTAAGGGCTTATAAAACCTTCATAAGAAATTTTGACTTTATGATGAATTCGTTACTAACTGAACTTGACTATTACTAACTCACAAAAGTCACTTTCACTAATACCTAGTTTATTATTGGTGCCTGCTTTGTTTCTCATGAACATTTTTAGTTGCTTGGCTTGGTCAGACATTGAATTTGAGTTCAGAGAGACATCTCCTCTGAGGATAGGTCTAAAGAGGACCAGTAAATAGTGGAAAAGCAGAGTTTTCCAAGTTCCGTAGCGCGATGGTGCGCTTTAATCTTCCCCTGACAATGGGCAACAAAATCAAGCTATTCTCAACATTGAATGTGCTCTGATTTTTTTTCTTTCTTTTTTTCTTTTTTTTTTTTTTTTTTTTTTTTTTTTTTTTTTTTTTTTTTTTTTTTTTTTTTTTTTTTTTTTTTTTTTGGTTTCTTACCTCTTTGTGTCTGCCTCATTTCTTCATTTCCTCCTGAGTATTTTATAGCTATCTTTGCAGAAACGGATGTGGCACCAGAACTAAGACTCACAATTATATCTTTCTGACTCATGGGACTCTAGGCAAATCACTAATAAGGAAATTGGGGCAATTGGTACTGGTGAGGGGGTAGTTGACTGAGGGGGTGTGGAAAAAATCTGGTGACTCCAGGGCCTTCAGAGTAGCACGCCCACGTGTTTCCACTGCCACCACTTACCTTCACAGGCACTAGATCGTTCAGTACTGAGTTACTCCGCGCACGATGGAGCTTGGATGATGAGTCAGGTAGTCAGGAGGGTACTTTCTTCCTCTGCTGTTTAATAGCTGTGTGATGAATTTCTCAGATGAATTTCTTAATCTTCTTTATCCTCAGTTTCCTTGTTTTTAATACCTACCTTGAAGCCAGGCACGGTGGCGCGCGCCTATAGTCCAAGTGTTGGGAGGCAAGAGGACAGGGGTCGCTTGAGTTCTCAGGTTTGAGACTACCCCAGGTGACATAGCGAGACCTGTTTTCTGGTAAAAGCAGCCAGGTGTGGTGGTGGGCTCCTGCAATCCCAGCTACCTGGAGGCTGACGTTGGGGATCACTTGAATCTGCGGGATTGGGACTACCCCAGGCAACAATAGCGAGACCAAAAAAAACAAAAAAAAACCCTATCTTCAGAGGTTGTTCTGAAGGTTCCATAGATAATATACCCAAAGTGCCTGACAGGGTCCTGACTCAAGGAAAGTATTCATGAATGGTAGGTATTTGAAAGTAATCTAAAGTTCTCCAACAGTTTAATGCACCCTATCATCACACACACACACACACACACACACACACACACACACACTCCATTTATCATTCTAAACTCCGGAAATTGTATATCCATGCTACCATTTTGAGTAGAAATTTTGTCACCAGGGAAATGGCCCTGTTGCCAATTTAAAGGATTATTTTGAAAGTGACTCAGAAAAAGATTAAAATCAGAAATGTCTTATTTTCTTAAAAATATTATTCTTTGGTGATTTTAACTTTATCTCCCATGCCTACCTGTGTTGTTTCCCAGTGTTATCAAAAACAATAGCTAATCCAAGTCTTGTCTTGTATTCTGACCCATCACCTCTGACCCATCACCTCCTTGTTTGCAGACATTTACCACAGCAATTATATTACATTGTTTAGATTGACAAATAAACAGCCAGGAGTCATTTTGCAGACAGACTGCCAGTCCAACGGAAACTGTAAAACTCACCCAAAGAAATGGTTGGGTCTCCTGGGAAGGAGGGTCTGTATGTTGCCCCTTCATTAGAGCACCAGACTCCTTGACTGCCTTCAGGGCAGATACAAGACAACTGAGAACTGCAGCCCCTGTATGAGGAGGGTGGGGCCAAGGGACATGTTGATCTTAATCTGTAGCTCTTGTGCCAGGGCCTCTGTCTTTACTGAAGTATGTACTATTGCTATTATTAAGACAGGTGCCTTTTTAGTCAAAAGCAGTGAGTCTTTGTATAAATGACAGATGGTTTGTTACTTGTTTCTAGTAAACTCTTAAGTGAAAAATGACTGATATTCAGAGTTTCCAAGAAGCCCACCCAATAAAGTGAAACAATGTAACTTCAGCAAGGCTATACATTGTAGTTAATAGAATAGTGCTCTACCCCCAGCCCTAAACTAGGGACCTGTAAATATGTTAGGTTCCAAGGCTAAGGGGAATGAAGAGTGCAAGTGGAGAGCAAGTAACCGATCAGCTGATTTTATAGGGAAATAATCATGGATATATTCCTTTAGGCCAGGTACATTCACAGTAGAATAAGGCCACAAAATCAGCAGAGATGGAGGTGTAACTAGAAGCAAAGTTTGAGTGATGTGGTGTGAGGACTCCACCTCCCATTGCTTGCTTTACAGGGGAAGGAAGAGGTTGTGAGCCAAGGGGTGCAAGGTAGCCTATGGGAGATAGACAAGGCCCTTGTCCCGTCCCACCCCCCCATCTTTCTAACATCTTGATTTTAACCCCATTGAAACCCTGTTCAGACTTTTGACCTCTATAAGAAAATAAAAGCATGTTTATAAGCAGTTGAGTTTGTGATAATTTGTTACAGCAACCATAGAAAATTAAAACAGCATTTAACTGTAAACAAGTAAATGTCTAAAATTGACAAGACCAAATTTTGTATCTTCTCCCTATCCAAGAGAGATGCTATTACCAGAAGAAGATAAGGCCAGAAAGTAACAGCAAATAATGGGGCTGACTGCTGACTCAGTGGTCTCTAGGCATTTCCTGTCTTGATTTATCTAATGCCCTGCCTCACAGAGACTGCTTTCCCCCATTGCCTCAATCCTCATGCCTCACTTCTCATTTTCTTTTTGCTATATGTGATTCACCTTCCTTATTTTTCTGCTCTTCCATTTCCCCGGCTGCCTTCCAGCCCTCCTAGTCTGATCAAGTCAAGCTAGTAAGTGAAAAGTGGACATTCCTAATAGTTCCCTTCCATCTCCTCCACGCCTACATAGTCCTAAAGAATCTTGAATGCAAGCGAACAAAACAAAAAGGAGTAGAAAGGAAAGGAGGAGCCTGAAAATAGGACTAAGACAATTGTGGGAAGGGTGACAGTTACCTGCTCTGGTTAGAAAAGTTATTTTCTAAAAAAACTTTTCTTAGAAAAGTCACTCCAGTGAATTTCACTCCTGGACTTAAGTGAAAATAGTATCCTTTGGTAAATACACTGTGGAAGCACCTCTGTTCTCTAAATAGTTAACTGCATACTAGAGCTCTTGGCAGAGTTCAGGGTGCAGAGTTAACTACTCTGTGTGTACCTACCCACATCACCGTCTATGATCAGTACAAATTTCAATGCATACTTTAAGTGAGTCAAATATTTTCGAGCTCGCACTGTGTATTTGGCAACGCACGAGAAATGGGTAGTGTGATGGCAGCAAGAGCAGAACACTTAGGTGAGTGGCTGCTCCTTTCTGGTGGAGAATGATCTCTCTGGGATCATGATAAGCATTTGGTATTTCATTGGCATGGCGTCCAAACAGCTTACTGGAGGTGTCCCGAAGACATGAGCTCATCTAATTTAGAAAACAGCAACAACATGAAAATTCCACCACTGCACCTCCAATGAGGTAAGTTCTCCCTTTGGAAGCAAAGAGGTGCTTTCAGGGCACGAGGAAAGCCCAGTCCGCCCCACTGCCACTGATGTGACCGGCCAGGAATGCCAAAGACTGTAATTCCTGGGTATCCTTCCAACCACCTGTTGCCATTTCACAGCTATTCTCAGATGACTTTGGGTAGAACCAAGTCTTTAAAGGGATGATGTGACAATGTAACACCTCATCAGGCCTGTCAGGGTAGTCTGGGTTTTATTACAGAGGGAGGAGGTTTTAAATGTTGAATTCTGATCACCTGTGCTACTACTGGCCTCTGAGTGGTCGCCTTGGCTTCTGTCTTCCCTTTCAGTCTTGCCCATGAACTTCTGTTAGAGGGATCTTTTAAAAACAACACTGGCAGCTAGCTACCTTTCCCTTCTTCTCCTGTGCCCTCAGCTGAGCTAGCTGTTCTCACAGTTGTTTTGTAACCATCCCAATCCAGGTAGGTTCAGCATCGGTTCTAACAGCTTGAAGAATGTCAGAGCCCTTAGCATCACCATCACAGGATTTTTAATAGCAAACGGGGAAACAACTGGCAGGGAAACAGCTGCTTGAGTCTCCCTGAGTTTCTGGCCCCCAGGGTGACCCCCAGGTTAGCCCCTCCTTCCTTACGCATTCACACCCCACTTGGACCCAGGTGTGTACACTCATGGGGGCGGAACAATGCCACAGGTGCTGGTCTTAGAGGCTAATGGTGTCAGGAAATGAAAAACCCTGATACCTCATTTACCCTATAATACCCTACACCTTCCCCTTCGTTAGCCGTCATCACACAGAAATGCCATTTCCTATTTGCTCACCTCCGTCTCCCACTCAATTTTCATGTGTGCGGGCTGGCCTGTGCCTCTCTTGTATGTGTTTGTGCCTACAGCACGTGGCCTTGGGGCCAGGAGGCAAACTTGGTGAGTTGAATGAGGCCACTTAACTACCCTAAGTATTTAAAATGGTTCCCTGTTTACAGGTAAGACTGGGACTCTTCATTTCAGGGTTCCAGTGCACTGGTTTTCATTGTACACAGTTTAGATCGCTTGACCCTCCTCTTGTTCTTGCACCTTCATCCTGTGGGTTGTTCCCTCTGCCATTTGTGGCACCCAGTCCCCAAAGATAGCTGCCCTCAGTTTCTGGCCTTCTGCATACACACGCCACTCCCCCGAGAGGAGGTGGCGTCTCCCCCTCTGCCCCTTGAATCTGGGCTTGTCTGTTACTTCATCAATAGAAAAGGACAAAAGTGACACCATACCCATTATGGACCGACACTTTAAGAGGGCTGGTGTGGAACGTGGAAGCAGGTAGAGAGAGGGCGCTTCTGATAAGAGGAACGCCTCCTATCTCTAGCCCCCTCTGGCACACTAGAGGGTGAGCAGCTTCCTAACTGCTTTGGAATGTCCCAAGAGACATGACCTATTAGTAATGTCTGTTGCCCCCAAATTTACCCAAACAGGTAAATTCTCCTGTTACTGTGCATCCCGGCATCCTGCCTGCTGCATGTCACGTAAGCTTTGCTACTTCCTCATTACATCATTGTAACATTTCCTGGCTGGGGTATGTAAGTGGCATCTCGACTTCATTAAAGTCGGACCTGGACATGCTTCCCAGGATCCCCGTTCTGTGGGTTAGCCTCACAGATCGCTATCAGTCTCTTCCGTCTCAATTTCTTCTTCATTCCACATGTGACTCCTAACAGACTGGCCGTTTCCACTCTTGGAAGAGCCTTAAGAACCATTACTAAGTGCAAGCGACTCCTTTGGCAGGAGAAGCCATGTGTAGGAGGCACAGGCACCAGACATGGGAGTAGAGACGTCATCTTGGTTGACCCACCCAGCTGAGCCTGAGGTAACTAGTCCCAGTTGCTATGTGACTATACACGAGGACGCCCAAGTGAGACCACCTGCTGCGTTAGCCTCTAGGACTGTGAGGTGCAATGGTGGTCTTCAGCCACCCAGGTTTGGGTTGTTTAGGGTAAGTGAGTTGGTCAGGCATTTCCCTCCATGAGCCCGTATGACCAGCCCCTGTGGTGTTGGCCCTTGTTTGTATCTATGCCTGGCCTAGGGGGTGTGTGCATGTGTAAGGGTGGATGCCTGAGCCTCACAGAGGGGATAAAAGGGCATGAGCTAGAGCACGAGAGAGAGAATGGCAGAGAGAGTGAAGCTAGGGGAAAGCGTGTGAAGAGTCTTGGGCCTGGGGAGCACCTTGTTTGATGGCCCAGCCCTGGCCCTGCCCTGCCTAGTGTGTCTGTGTAACTGCTAGACCCAATAAAGAACCTACGGCAGGTAGGTGAGCCTGATGCTTGCATTATAATTGGCAATGAGGATCGCCTGCATTTCAGGTTGGTTTGTTATAAAGCAGTAAATAGCCTACATACCACAATCCTCCAAGGTCCCAAACTTAGGTTTTCTGTGCAGCTTTGTCCAACTAGTCTAGTTGACATTGATCTCCCTTATTTCCCGTAGGACTTACTGATATGTATCTTATTACCCAACTATACATATTATTTTCCATTTCCTTATGCTAATCTGGACTCCATGACCAAACTCTGTGGTCTTTGAAGACACCAAACTCTTGAAATACATCTTTTTTTTTTTTTTTTTTTTGGCCTGTGGAACCACAGGCTTATGTTGCCCGGGGTACCACAGACTCAAACGATCCCCAGCCACAGCTTCCCAGGTAGCTGGGATTACAGGTGCTCATCACCACGCCCAGCTATTTTTTTTGGGACTAAGTCTCACTACATGCTCCCATTGATGTGCCCCCGGCAGGACTCAAACCGCAATCCCTGGGCCCCGGCCGTGTGTTCCTAGGCTGCCATCTGCAGGCATGAGCCACCATGCCTGGCTCTGAAATACATCTTTTGTAATTCTTTCAACAAGTGCTAGTAGGGTGAAAATATAACTAATAAGCTGTTGAATTAGACGTATTCTTGGTCATTTTTAGCTCTTTGCCAACTGTTTCAGCTATGATTCTTTGCATTTACTGGAACATTCTTTCATGTCATAGTTTTGAAAGGTATGGGTGGGCAGGCAGCTGTTAGGGCCCTTCCCTGCAAAAGCAGGACGCTGCAGTGCGGTGCTGATCAGAGTGTGGCCCCAGATCAGCGACACCTGGGCAACTGAACTGCATGCTCTCGGGCCTGCCTCAGACCTCTTTAATTCGATTGGGGGGACAGCCAGCATTGTGCGTTTCAGCATGCCTCCCAAATAACCCTGATAATGCTAAATTATGAGAATCCCTCTTGCCATGGAAAATCTCAGTCCTGATTTTTTAGATCAGAAAGCCCAAGATTTTTAAGTTCTGACATTTACTAGTTATATGTCAGTAAGAAGTCACTTTACTTCCATAAGAAGTCTCTTTCGCCGTCTGTAATATGAGGAAATTGTCTACCTCCTAGGAATTGCAGATAATTTTATGACCCCACTTTTTTAAATTGTAGAAGCATAGTGGTAATAGTCATAAATAGCATCCGAGTGGCTCTTCATTCACAAGGCAGAGTGGGGTTAAACACAGTGTGAGATGCTTTGATTTTAAATTACTTTTCTACTTTTTCCTTTCTGCTCTGGTCAAAGTATAATTCTATCTGATTTGGCTTTGGTTTTGCAGATTCATGAGTAGCAGCTTGTGTAATCGTCACAAGTCAGATGCCAAATTATCCATGTAAGACTCCCCCCCCCCCCCAGCAATGGCTGCCTGCGGAGTAATTTTTAAAACCTAGGTAATTTTGCAATGACACAGGCGAAAAAACTCCTTCCCGCTACTAAAATTAATATGTTCGGTAACTTCATTAATCAAGATTAAAAACGGAACCAGGGCCCATAAGCCAACAGATCAGGATTCAGGTTGAAGTTAACAAGTATTAATTTGAAATCAAACCATATTCATCTACCATAGCTATTAAAGAAGATGAATAGTATCACTGAATTCTAAAGGTGGACTGAAGGGGGGGGAGCAGACTGGACTTAAGGGGATATAACGTGAATACCAGTGAAGTTGCTGGGAGCTCAGGCAGCTTTGCATGGCTGAGCAGAGGGTAGCTGCATGGATAAGAGAAGTCTCCTTTGGAGAACTCATGTAGTGTTGTTGAGTTACCGTTTACCAGGTCCCAGGATAAGACATCCACATCTAGGAGAGAAGTGCCTATCGGACCCAAACTGAAACTAGTCCTGCCAACTAGGGGAGCCGGCCTAGGAGTTCCAGGTATATACATAAGGCTAATGCTCATCTTACAGCGTGACAGCTTACAGCATGGTGGCCCTCTCACTTCCCAGAACAGGAGGCCGTGACCTGGGGAAGACCCCAGTCCTGGTCCTGGAGCAGGAAGGTCCTGGACTTAGAGTTTCATCCTCTGCCCCCGAGTCTGTTTAGCGTGTGAAGCTAGATTAAGTCATTTCCCCATTCTGGGTTTGAGTTTTTCATTTTGTCCAATGAAAAGATTGAATGATCAGATTTTTCTGGTGTAAGAGAAGAGTCTGCCTAGTCAAGGAAGGCAGGGGGTGGCCCTGTCCACCAGTGGCCGCCATTGTGCCCAGTGTAGCTGAAATGATGCGCTCTGCTGGTGGTTTGCAAGCCAGAGATTCCTTCCCATGCCATCACCGTCATGGATGAGTGAGCTTGAGCTAACTGCAGAGTGGACCACAGACAAGTATGGAGGGTTTAGGTCAAGAAAGGGGACTCTAGCGGCAAGGGCAGGGTTGGTTTCTATTGCTTTGTCAGCGTTCTGCGGGGGCAGGCATGCAAGCTGGTCTCTCCCAGTGCTCAGTCATCGCTTCCACGTGACTGTAAATTTCCCATGGACTGTTGGTCAGATCCTTGGCACAGGGGCTCTTACAACATGGGAGCCCATGTTAGCAAAGCGAGCAAGAGAGAGGGCCAGCAAAGAGAGCATGCTAGCAGCACAGAAGTCAGTCTTTTGTTTCGTTCCGTTTGTTTTTTGAGACTAGGTCTGGCTGTGTTGCCTGGGGGTAGCCTCAAACCCGAGAATTTAAGCGATTCCAGGCCTCTTGCCTCCCAGCGATTGGATTACAGGCGCTCGCCACCATGCCCCGCACAGAAGTCAGTCTTTTGTAATCTAATCGCGGAAATGATATCCCATCACTATTTCTGTAGCCTGGCCTCGGGAATACCATGCGTGAGGCCCAGACTCCGCTAAAGGAGGGCCGTGTTCTCCAGGACAAGACTAGCACCACGCCTTCTTTCCAGAGAGAACCAAAGCTGCTGTGGAGATGCAGCCAGGGAGGTTGACTGAAGAAGACAAAAGAGGTGACTTTTTCTTTCACTCAGGACAGCAGTCATAACTCTGATACTTGACAGTGGTTGAGAGGGAGGAGGAGGGGGTGGGAGGCTGACTGGGGAAGGAAGAAAGAGAGGCCTCCGCTGAGAGGCCGGGGAGGGAGCTTCCCAGCGGGCAAAAGAAAGAAGCTGATTTTTGTTGTGATGACAGATGAGTTTCCTGCCGCGTCCTGAGAGCAGCCCAGCGGGGAGGGGCGGAGGGGCAGACCCAGACCTTCGTGGCAGTATGGGGAATGCTGAGCTTAGCCGCCTGCTCGGTTCTTCCTTAGAGAAAACACACAAGAGTTCAGCTGGGAAGCTAGGAAGTCAGAACTGAGCATTTGTTTCTGTGTCATGTGTCAAATTAGCAGAGTAGGATTGTTTTCAGCTGAAAACATACGGTGATGGCAGAGTTTAGGCTCTTCTGTGACTTTGGCTTGCTCCTATCATCGGGGCTGCATGTGTTTAAAGATCAGATCCAGTTTTCCACTATGTGGGCAAGAAAACAATGGGAGATGCCTGATCTTTGTTAGGGAGTAAAATTCCTGGCACCTTGAAGAAACTGGTTCACAGAGAAGTGACACTCAGCTGGAACCCGGGCGGTTAGGAGCCCTCTTCTTGACCAACTCCAGTCCATCCTTCAAGTCCCAGTACAGAGGTCATCAGCACTTGTGGAAAACCTCCTCTGATCCTCCCAGGATCTTAACTCTGATTTCCTAGGCCTCTGTTGCTGTTCTTTCTTTCTTTTTTTTTTCTTTTCTTTTCTTTTTTTTTAGACCAAGTCTCGCTATATATTGCCCAGGGTAGTCTCGAACCCACGAACTCAATAGATTCCAGGCCTCTTGCTTCCCAGCGCTTGGTCTACAGGCGCATGCCACCACACCCAGCTATCTATTACTGTTCTTATTTCTCAAGAGTGTTATACATTTAGGGAACCGGGCATGGGACCTCCATGAGTTTTGCACATGCTGTGACTTGTGACTCAAATGAATCCTGGCTCTTGACTTCCAAGTCCGTGTTTGCAGTTCTGAGAGGTAATCCTTACCCTCTGCTCCACTTTGCTCCTCCTGTAAAAGGACTACATGGGCCACCTTCACTTCTACTCAAGCAGCACCTGATGAGACTCAGCGATGAAGGGCAGCCTGCATCCCCCACTGAACTCATTCTGCCTGGCGGGATTGCACTGGTCACCTTGATAGGCGACAGGCCAGTTACTGATCATCATCTAGACCGCGTGGGAGCTTCCTAGAGCCTGGCGTGAATGAAATGCACAACCTTCCAACTCAATGGCATTTAAGGCAACCACTCATCGGTTCAGGCAGCAAAATAAATTGGTACTCAGCTGCTGCCAGTCTATTTTTCTAGTCAGAGCTATAAATAAAAGAAATGATTGTGCCACTGCGAGCGTGTGACACCAGTCTGCCCCCTCCTTGAGCAGTCACCTTCTTTCACGCTCTGTCTGGCCCTCCTGAGAAAGTGCTAAGGATTGTAAGTGCAGGTTGCCTGGTGCCATGTGTCGGTATCTGAATGCCCCCCCCCCCACATGAATAGACGGGTCCACACTTGAGTTGCCAATCCACCTCTATGAAGTTGTTACTCGTTCCCCTAAAAATACTGTCCACCGCATACAATCCCCAACACTCTTGCTTAGTCTGGTTTATTCCCGGAGCTAAATTGCATCACTCAATGGCAACATTTAGATCCCAGGGACGACAGTAACAGTAACAACCCTGGCAAGTGTGGCATATGGGTGTGTGCC